>NDXB01013656.1:8007-21484 GCA_002631895.1 Agapornis roseicollis
GGGGGGGAAGGAGGGGGGGAAGTTTGTTTTTGAAAAGCAACTGCAGTGCTACAGGCTTCATCCTCAGAATTTCCATGAAACTCTCCCAGCCCATAAGGATGCTTCCGCTACCAGTTTCCTCAAGCATCTACATTCAACTCAGCTGCTTCTGCAAGCCAAATTTCAAATGCATGAATGAAACTCAGTTACCAAACTTTGTATTACAGTCACATGGAAAGAATACTTCAGCTTCCAGTGGATGTGTTCACATAGCTCAAAGCAGGTATATTTTTAAACACTGATGAAAAAACACCTCATTCTTGCATGCTTTTCTATAAAGAAAACTGTCAGGATAAAAAAAATACAGCATCCACTAAGGAATCAACAAGCAAAAACCTATCAACATTCACAATACAGTGAAGCAAAAAGCATGATGTCGGACTGACAGGAGCAATTTTAGGAATATGAAATTTCAATCAATTTGCTGCTATAACGTATGTCACATTAAACAAAAGTTAACGCTTGCTTTAAGTTACATGGTTCCACACAACCTGAACACTTCGACTGATCCATACTATCCTATAGATTTCCTTAAGAACAAGTAACTTATGCTTGTATCACAGAATTACAACTCTGCCTACAGCAATTTTTTCCTGACATATTTCTGTACCTTTCAATGCGTACTATAAGATCTCTGTGAAAAATATAAGCATTCAGTGCATGAAACATAATCTGTATCATAAAAAAATGCACGTGTGCCACAAACAGATGGCAATAAATCAGGATACAACTGCATCTACGGTATTACTTGAAATACTGAAAAGCAGAATGTATCAACCCAAATAAAAGTGAGGAAGATTCCATTAAACTCAAGTCGATAATCAACAAATAAAGGTTTCAATTTCCCACAAAGGAAATACTTCAGAATGCAGGACTGCATAAAATAACCCCTCCCACTGGAAAAATTACTTGCTACTTAAATGTACACCACTCAGAGCCTAAAAACTAAATGACATTCTCAGTATTACGGCAACATGTTTGGCAATATTTCCAAAGCACATAGCAACTTAAACATTTCAAGATCCTGACCACTGAAGCCTTCACACATATTGCAAAATACGTGTACAATGTGACTGAGTCACCCCAAATAACCTTTTTTCTAGGATATGCATGTTACTTTTGTGAAGATGGTGGAAACCTCTGGTACATTATTTTATTCCTGACTCAAATTAACAGCATATAATTTTAACAAATGGCAAACAATGGTAATAACATAAGACATTGATGCTCCCTGCCTTTTATTATTTTATAAAGAAAAAGAAAAAGAAGAAACATACCACTGTAATTGGGTAGAGAGGATTCTGAATTGACAATAGAAGAACTTTATTTCCACCAGATGGATCATCAGTGTTCCCTGGCCGCGTAATCCTCTTACTTGTTGAGTAGTTGAAAAAAGCCTGCTGTCCAGCAATGTATACAGGCTCATCCGCTGCAAACGTTACACATTTCTTTGCACTTTCTACGTTCTCAAACTCCACCAGAGCCTGGCGCTTAAATGGCATCATCATGACATAACTGGTGAGAGAAACATTACGGTAAGTTTCCTATCTGCTTACTCCAAGCAAATCCAAAGTTCCATAAGTCTCATCTGTTTTTTTCTAAACAATGCCTAACAAGGACTAAAAGGAAGGTGGGTCTCCTTGTTCACACTTCCTAAACCCGGTCAACACATTTCTAAAGCATTTGCATAAAACAAAGAAATGAAGCTACAAGATAAGTAATAAGCAGTTGTTCTCATGAAAAAGTTTAACGCATAAAAAGATTGTAACAATAAACATTTAAATATTTACTAAATCATTAAAACTGCAACATTAAAAAAAATCTTGCTAAGCCATTTGAAGTAAAGGATCAAAGTAAACACCAATTATAAAATCCATTTAAAGATGATAAATTAAACTTCTTTGCTGTTGCTAAGGAATTTAAAATACTATTTTTGACACAAAACTACCATAGAGGAAATAAACAGAGGTATTGTAGTTAACCAAATCCAGACACAAACAAACTCAAGAAGCTTTGTCAGTTAATTCTGGTTTTAAAAAGTAAAACTTTCAGGCTAAATGTACTTATTTGTATTCCTGAACAAGCTGGCCCTTGCTTAATTTTATTTAAGATACTGGAACAAGTATAATTCAATCATTTGAATATTAAGACCACAGAAAAATACTGCTGCCCTATTTACAATACCCTATTTCACTTCAATACACATGTTCACTTGAAAAGAAATGCATGATTCCAAAAAGGAGCACTCAGAATTCTACCCATTCACCTTTACTATTTTGTTCAGACGAGGAATCTTCAGGCTATAAGACCTTCAAATGGGCTCTCTCTGAATAATAACTCATTTTGAAGGTTCTACCATATCACAAACACTCTTCCATACAAAACCACAGAAAAAAGAATCATCTGCTCTCTGGCCCATCCTTATTTTTGGTATTTTTACCTATACCAAAACAATCACCCCTGTGCTGTTCTGCAATTCAGTTTACCTAGAGCTCACATTAAGGCCAGGACTAGGCTGTACCACTGCAATCCCAGAGCACACATGTAGCAGCTGTAACTCTGCTTGATCAGACACATGTCCACATGCAGAAACACAGAATCTTCACAAAGCTAAAAAATCTTAATGCTTTACTATTCACTAAGTTCTGGATTTCAAATAGTTATCATAAAGAGGTCCAAGTGACCTTTAAATAATGCTCACAACTTGTCCAGAGACACAGCATTACACTGCTTGACATACCATATGGTTCCAAACTTTTCAAGAGCTTCCACGAGATCTGCTTCCACAACTGATTCACACAGCCCTCGGACATGGACAACAGGAGAAACGGAGACTTTGTGATGACTTCCCCCGGCATCCTAGCAACGAAAAGATTTTAAAATTCAACACAGACTGAGGAATACTGCCGTCATTAACTAAAATTAACTAAAATCAATTAAAATTAACTAAAACTTGGCAGACTCTGCTGGGTCCAGAAACAGCCATCTAAATAATGCACAATCCAAGCATATTTTAAATAATTTAACATCTCTTTCCAAACGGATTGCCAAATTGAGTTGTTGCAGTCTACTTAAAACGCTCTGCAGACTCAGTCAATGTGCTTGCACAGGCAAGATTTTCCTAATTAAAAAAAGGCCATTTAACACTTGCTTGGATTGCAGGAGATCTACGCTATTTGTTAAAAGTGTTAAAAAAAATGCACAACAGCTAAAATATTTCTGACACACTTCCTGTTTGTTTGTGTGTTTGTTTGAGACAGGCTGGGGGATAAAAGCAAGAACAAACAAGGGCCATGAGTAAATGAAATGAAAATGGATTATTTTTCTAATGTACACGTGCCCCACAGTACAGAAAGAAATGGCTGTTCCATGCTACACTAATAAACCCAAGCTCTCTTCTAATTCTGAACACTCTTAATACATGCTTATAAAACCCCACCATTCCTGTACCCATGGGCATGCCCTCTCTTTTCACCCTAAGGTTGCCTACCATTAACAGATTCAGCTGCCACACATTACCACACAGAATTCCCACTATAAGCATTTTTCAGAGCTGCTGCTGTGACTTCAGCCTAGGTTCTGTGTGAATGAAGAATTTGGGCTGGAATCAGCTCACCTTTCCATGCAAAGCCTGACGCAGGGCTGAAATTTACATTATATATTCTGAGACATGGGGGTAAAAAAAAGAATGAAAGAACGTAAGCAAATAACTGAAAAATCATGGAAAGATTAGAGAAAACCAAGGGCACACGAAAATACACTGTAAGCACCAGCACCCAAATTTCATAATGGCAGTTAACATCATGTATTCAAATTTAGCAGCTACGTCTGTTAGATGTGTTTGATCTAACAGATCAAGGCTTGCTGATTTTTCACTCTTTCATAAGAAGTAGTGTAGCATCTTCTGGAACTAGAGAGAGAGAGATTCCCATTTGTAGCACAAAGGAGCATTCAGCTCCAGTAATTGAGTAACCACAATGATCGCTATTACTGCTACAGACATTCCTCTCTTCCCTTTCTGTCTGAGCTACAGATTCAAGGAAAAAACCACATTCCAGATAACTACAAATTGAGTCCTGCATGTTTAATTCCTGTGTTCCATTCACAGCTCTCCCAAAACAATTATGTTTTTTCTTCTTTAAATAAAGGATTTGACCATTCTGGTTGAACCAGAAGCCAGCACTTCAGACTTCATCAAACATCAAACAATCCGCTGTCTAAGTTTTTTAACTTAGCTTACATTTGATTCATTTGCAGTAGGAAAGCACGAAGTGGCAACACTTTTGTTTGAATAAGAGCTGTGACAACTGTGGGAGAACACCACTAGTGATATTTGCATAAGATAACATATATCCTGAATTAATTAATCATCTGAGGTCTACAGCGGTAGCAGTGATCTAAGTAGTCATAAAAGATTAATACTTTGAACTGCAAATATTTTGGCAGTTGTGGAAGGAACAGAACCACACAGAGGTTTTTATTTTCAGCTTATATGTTCTTCACCCACATACACACTTTTGAAAGCTTAAAGAAGCACCTAAGGAAGGAAATTTCCAAAGGAAAACTAACAATAATTACCAGTTTTTCCTGCAAAGTCTATTACTCTAAGACATTATGATAGCCGGCATCTTTACTTTATTTACAGTCTACGGAACAATCAGAAGCTCTTCAATCAATTATTCATTGCCCTGCAGACTCGTTACTATATTAGGATCCCTGTTAACATTAGGGCTATGTGCTTTCTTTTCTGTTGTTTTCTTCTTTTTAATGCATTCAAGAATCCCACCTAAAAATATTTCTGTCTCATCAGAGGGCAAATATGCACAACGATTTTCTCACTGAAGCAAAGACACACTACAAAGAGCCACCTTACTTCACTGGCACCCCATACATCAAGTCAAGGTTTTTAGAGAGTGGATCATAACAGAACAGTATTTCTCTTCTTCCATTTCCAGTTCAACCTTCTCTTATAGTTTCAGTTCATGTTTCTTTGTCATGCATATCCCTTTGTATTTTTATTAGTCCATTTAAGCTTGCCTCCTGAAGATGTAACTCCCTCTAACAATACAAACCCTCTCAAAAATGAAGACTTTTGTACTTGCATCTTCAAATCTGTTATACACAAATAACACACACACATACAGGCGTCTGCAATTGTGTAACTGGAATTATTCTCTGAGCCATCAGCAGATATAAATTTTGCTTTCTTTTGAAGTTAAAGCAACATTTGGCTTTCCAAGCCAAATTTCCTTCTCCCACAACACCACAGAAAGCATCCACTAGTAGGGTGCTGGATAATAGGAGATTTAGCAAGAATCAAAAGTCACAACACCAGTGCTATGGTAAGTAACGCACACAGAAGCTCAAGAGCGTGCAATAAAATAATTATTATTATTATTTTAATACACACCAGTGAAATCTCTGTCACTTGCCATGAAATCAAGGACTTATCTACACAGCATTTCAGAAACTAATTTACACAGATAAAACCACTGATGTTATAAATGACCAAATCAGAAGGCACTGCTTTACTCAAAATAGTTTCTAGCTAGCAGCAGTAAACAGCAGCAGAAGAACCAAGCATAAGCCAGTCCTGAACCAGGAAGCCACAAACTAACATTCACAAAGCATACTAGTGAAAGACATGAACATGGGCCACAGGCACATGTTTGAGTGGAAGAAATCTTCACAAAGGGCAGACATACACGTTATAGTCAAACAAGTTTTGCAGCTACCAAGGCGCAGCAGCAAGCAAATCTAGAATGATCCCTGATTTCCTCTAAAAGGAGAAATAAAACCATTAGACCACATGAAAAATCAAACCTGTCTGTAAGTCTAAAGCACCCCCAAAGCTCAGGTCAGAATGCATGCAACTCATCCAACTGCTGCCATAATTTCTTCCCAGAAATGAAAAATACAGGATTTTGGCCAAAATCTCATGGTCACTGTACCCTGAAAACTCCATGTGCTACAGCTGGCACACAGACAAGGGTTACATCAAAGCATCTGCTCACATACAGATTAACCACTAGCAGTATTTCTCTGCGTACAAAGGAGTCTTTCACTAATGCCAACCCCCACAATGGCACAAAAGCCCCATGCAAAACTCCAATGATACTTGTGCTCCACCAAAGCCAGAACAGCTTAGCTAAGGTTACTGCAGCATCCATTAATATGTATGGCTTAAGGGCTTCTGAAAGCTCAGTAATGATTTCTTGAAGAACCATTAGCTGGACAGAAAATGCAATTATTTAATAGATAACGGAAACAGACTTCCTTTCTAAATGCTCAAGACCAGTAACCAGGACAGAAGAAAAGTTTCCACCACAAAAAGAAGCTAGAACATAAAAATGTTTAACATTGAAACCGAGCTTCTGTAGAGAGCTGAGGCACGGAGTACTGATGTAACCAAGCAGTTGAAGCACAAACAAGTTACTTCACATATATAAGACTGCAGCAGACTTCAAAGAGCAGCTATAGCATTTTAACATCCACTCTTTGGTGACCTACATAGTTCTAGACAAAACTGTAAACATATCACTGGTTTCTTGCTAACAAACACTGATTTGCCATTCCAAAAAGGAAGAGAGTCATCTCATCACGGGCTCCAGGATGATGTCTCTCCTGCTCATCAGTTCCAGACTAGAGATTTTTTCAGCAGCTGTTTGCACATCAATGCACCTTTTATCCTTCCTCCAGACACTTTCCAGTCAGGATATTCACCTTAGTTCTATTAGTCACTACTACCTTTTTTGGACCATCTGCTCCTTTACCCTTTCTCTGCTTGCCTCCTCCTCTTTTTCTCCTTACAGCAAAAGGACAGCACTCCATCTTTCCTCCCCTCAGGTACCTAAATATACCATTACTTTACTTCTCACCGTTCAGATTATCTTATTCACTCTCAACTTTTTCTTTTCACTGCACCCCTCTTAAATGCTCTGAAATTGATTTTAGAAATATGACAGAACTGGTGGGGAGACCCACAAGGTTTCTTATTAGTTACGCAAGTTTCCCAAACTTCATTAATACGTAACTATGGATCATTCAGCTGCCTTGCAGAATATCAAGGGTAGCTAAAATTACCTCACTCTAAAGGCAAGGTGAAAGTACACAACACATTATCCAGTAATCTCAGCTCTGCCCACTGGGGATGGTCTGACGAAGAAACTTTCATAAGCAGACACACAGCATCTCATGCACACTCTTCAACTGCCAGTTGCACTACATGATGATGGCATTTTTTGAAACTGTTTACCCTGTCATATATCATCCCTCCTGATCACATACATCTGCCTCACTTTAGCAGTTCTGCCTCTTCCCTACAGAGTACAGGCAACTCCTCTCTCTGTGCCACCTGAAATCCTGTGGCTTTACACTGACTGTATTTCCAGTACACAGTGAAGCAAGATAAGTGTTTCACGAGAACTGAGCAAAAAAGACAAAGTTCAGGTTCTACAGCAGCAGAAGAACATACCAATTTTGTATATCCTGCATACAGTTGTTATTACTAGCTTGTTTTGGGAGCTGGGGGTTAATCACACCTGATATTCTGGAAGACTAACTGGCAATTTAGTTTTGCTTTGGATGTGATTTTGGGGTACTGTTTCTCTTGTTTAAAGCATACCTTCTTCCTGGTACTCTCTACGATTGTGTCCTTTCAATGATCACAACTGCTACAGAATGGAATACTTGTACTCTGTCCCCTTCTGCTAATCTTGAATCTGCCTCAGAGTGGTCAGGCAGTTGGACTAGATGACCGTTGTAGGCCCCAGCCAACCAATATACTCTATTTTCTTCTCTACGCAGCACAATCTGGATATCCCTTTAGAAAACAGCTGAACAAACAAAACCCCACACAACCCATGGCATCATCAGGAGATTCAACCTGAGCTAGCTTGAAGGTAACAGCCAGTTTTTTGATGGAGGACAAAGGAGAGGGGATGATTTACATTTATTCCACAACCAATTTCTAGAATGTACTTCATTTAAGAAACAGATATATGAACATGTGACTGCAAAAAAAGTCAAGATCTGAACTCACTGTCTTCTAGCTAGCCACAATCACAAAGCAACTGAGTTGCAAAGTGAGTTGCTTTATTTCCATTTACTGCAAAGCAAGAACACCCCATATGGGAAGTTACAGCAGAGTAGCTGACAAGCGTCAAGTACATTCCTACGAGCTACCTCAAGATAAGATAGTTATGTTTGTGTATGTAGACACCACATCTCACTCCCCCAACAGTAAAAATGGGATAATAGATCATCCCTGCTTCATGAACATATTTAAAAGCAGGTATGTCAGAGACAGTGAGGCAGGTGGATGCTAAAGAAAATACAGGTTGTATAAATACATTAATCAATGAAACTGAAATTTAAGGGAGGAAGAGTAGACGGAGTTTAAAGACCCTCCAAACACAGCTCTTGACCCACATTCTCCCAGTGTCCTGATGCTCTGCTACACCACAATTCCAACTTCACTGCTGAAGCTTCACCAACACTCAACATAGGCTCTGTAAAAGTCAATTCTTCCAAATCATACTCTCCTGCACAGAATATTTCTGTAAGATCACCTCCTGCTTCTACCCCAAGTCAACATTCTGGTCTGTTCCTGGTTCTCCATGCTCCTCAGCCTTGACAGGAGCCATGGGGAAGAGGGTACAGCTCTGGGCTATGAGGAGTGTCCACAGGACTGGGAACAGAGGAGAAAAGAGCAAAGTAAATGTTGGTTTTCCCACCTGGATCTTACATAAAGATTCCTAGGCACCCATTTGTAAAACCCTACAAAATGTAGAGACACAAAGGGCTTATTCAAACCAATGAAACAATCCCAGAGGAATGGGAAAATGCCACAATAATAATAATAAATAATAAATACAGCCCAGAAGGCAGACCCCACCGACCTGCTGGCAGTCCTACTGCAGAACAGGTTTTATACAAAGAAAGTATATAATTTGTATGAGTATACACTTCACCACTATGCTAGGACACATGTTGGCAGTGGGGAGGGGACAGGACATGGACAATAGTGAGGCCACCAGATTCCTATCACTCTTTTTACCCTGACCATCCATTACCCCATTCTCCTTCTAATTCCCCAGCCCCTATAATTCCTCCTACAAGAAGAACTTACTGTTCTTCTGCTCCCTTCTGAGCAACCCAGGATACTTACACTTCCTCCCTCCTCTCAACGTACATTCATCTTACATATTTTTACCCTGAACTGCATACAACTTCTGTAATATAAGAACATTTCTCTAGAGATAAATTATTAAGATATGTCAAGCAATAAATAAGTTTCCTGCACTTTTTAATCTATTAGAGAAAAAAAAACCAAAACTGTAATTCACATTAACTAACTCTAATTGAAGATGCTAGCAGTTTGCTATTAAAAACCCCACATAAGATTACTAACAAAAGCACTCAGCTGTTCATTTCTCATATATTCACTTGATGTTAGAGCTTATTCTTAAGAAGTAGTTCAATCTCTATCATCAAGACAACTTCTGCCTCTCTGCATGTTAACCGGGATAAACTGAGATACTGAGGTCAACATGAAGACAATGCAAGCCAGAACCCAGAATGAGGGGAGGGGGAAAAGAAGAAAAGTAAGAACTAGCTGATTTCATAACATACCACAGGAAAGAGGAAAGGCAAGAGCAGTATCTTGTTCCTATTTGAAACACTGTGTGATGTCCAGCTCCCCTACATGACCAAACTTCAATGTAACTTAAGCAAGCATATGGATGTCATTGAGAACTGACCTTTAAGACAGAGCCCATCGATAAACCCTGACTGAAACAGAGACAATGCTTTGTCACAAGAAATCATAGAATTAAAATAGATATATTGTAATCCTATAACACAGATATATATCTTCGTTGCAATTTATCAGGACCCTTTTGTACTAATTTAGCAGGTACCCTCTCCATCAAGAGGCTTAACTGAGAGACGCTACCTTATCCCAGTGCCAAGCAAGTTCATTTTTATAAAATCATGAAACTTGCTATTCTAAATTACAAGGTCTGCCATTATATCAATGTTCTCTTGATCTTGCTTTTTCAAGTAAGGAACAGAAAGAGTCATCAAGAAGAAAAATGGTTAAACTCAGCTGGACAACCAGTTAGCTAAAAAAATCAAACAGCAGACACAAAAGTATTGTTAACCCAAATTTACAGGTCAAGGACTATCCTGTTACTTACATGCATGAAGAATAGAAGGTATGTGGCAAAAAAAAAAAAAAAAAAAAAGAACCAGCTTATTAACACTGCTCGGGGGAGTAGAAATACAAACGATTTTTAAGAGGCGGTAATCGCTTATGATCAACCTTGTCGCCATATGCCGCCAGACACAACGGCAAAACAGAAGGATGAAAGAANAAAAATAACAGAACCAGCTTATTAACACTGCTCGGGGGAGTAGAAATACAAACGATTTTTAAGAGGCGGTAATCGCTTATGATCAACCTTGTCGCCATATGCCGCCAGACACAACGGCAAAACAGAAGGATGAAAGAAACCCTCTGCCTCGCTTTCTTCCCCCGCTCTACGTTTCTATAGTTACACTCAGCAACAGGGCAAACACTAAACTTGCAATGGCAATATCCCAGGAGGCAACAAGCTGCCCACGGAACAGAGGCAATCTCAGACCTGTGAAACCCAAATCACGCAGCCCCAGCAGACTGCGGAGCTCAGTTCCTCTCCCCCAGGCAACTACGGGCAGGAACAATCAGCCGCACACCCCGAGCACGCCCGCTGAGGGAAAAGGGAGAGGAGTGCGGGACCCAGCCTGGCTCCCTCACCGCCTTCCCCCGGCTACGGGAAAGGCACGGGGGGAGCACACCCCACCGGAAGCGCCTCCATGCCCGGGGGACAGGGACAGCGGAGCTCCAGCCCCGGGGGCACGGCGTGGCCGGCGGTGAAGCCCGCCGCCCGTAGCGGGTGAATGAGGCGGGGAGCGAAGCGAGCCTGATCCCACGGGAGAGGAAGGAGTGTGGGGCGGGGCGGGCGGCTCGCAGGCCCCCTCCCCCCAGCGGCATCCTGATGGAAGGTCCCCACCAGCCCCTACTCCGCGTCCCTTACCGCGCCCGAGAAGCCCGCCCCGCGCGGCGCGGGGGGCTTGTCCCGCCGGCTCTCGCTCTCCTCCGCGCCGCTGTACTCGATCTCGCCCTCCTCGGCAGCAGCGCTGGGCTTCAACCGCTTGGCCTGGCTCTCGTAGGCGCCGTCCTCCTCTTCCTCCTCCTCATACCGCTCCCCAGACGACGGCGACGACATGGCCGCGACAGAGAGGGGAGGAACGGCCCAGCTACGCTGAGGGGGACAGACAAGCAGGGAGAAAGCGGGGCTGGAGCCTGGCAGCAGCGAGCCCTAAAGATGCTCTGCGCCCCGGCCCCCACAGCACACACCCCTCCCTCCGCCAGGAGCGGGGCACGCCTCCCCTGCGGCCACCGCTGCCACCATTGGCTCCGAGTCAGGGCGGGGGCGAGCGCGCTGAGGCGATAGGCCAGTGGGCATGCCCATCGGACGCCGTCAGCACAGTGATTGGTCAGAGAGCGCGCCCGTCACCGCCCCTAGAGGCTGTCCCGGCACCGCCTCTCTCTTCCCTCCCTCCGTTGGTCTTTGATGTCTGAGGGCTGGGGAGGCCCCGCCGAGGGCCCGTGAGGGCTGGGCCCGGGGTTCTGACCGCGGGGTGCTTTCCTCACCGACCGCCTGCCCCGCAGCCCTCACCGCTTTTGTCTGCTTCCCGGCGCCACGGCTGGTACAGGCGCAGGCCCGGGCACTGCGGGCTGTGAGCAGCAGCCGGGCCGGTGTGTCCCAGCGGGGACCGCTCCGGGCCGCCGCGCTGCGGCCCTCAGTTGCCAAGGTCACAAAGCACCTAGAGAGGCGTGAGGCGGCTCCCCAGCACAGCCGTTAGCTCCACACCTAGCCCATAGCCCCTAGCCACCAAGAGGAAGCTGGTGTGCTTTTTCGTGTGGGCCCGGTGTTATCTCAAGAAGCACAGTACCGCACTGAATACGCTTCCCACAAGCTCGATGAACGTGGGGAGCTGCCTGGACAGTTGTCTGTGTGCCCACAGGGCTCTGTTACTGGCACTACTGTTTCTAACGGTGCCAACGTACTCATAGGACTGCAGTGCATTACAGACATGTCTATGCTGGCAATGCAAACCTTAGGTGGGTCATCTCAGGGCTCCTTCAGGGAGATGTTGCTGAAGGTGGCTCTTGGATCCTGTGCCTGTCTGCACACAGCCATTGAACAGCCCAGGCTGGAAGGGAGCTGGAAAGATCCAATTCTGTGGGAGAGAGTCTAGGTGAGGTATCTATCCCACATGAAGGGCTCTGCCACATCCCTGAGTTCCAGTGGTTGGTTATTCCGATTGTGAAAAACAATGCATTTGCCCCTGGTTTTCTCTTTTTTGTAGTCACTCTTTAAGTGCTAGATTGTGATAAGCCCCTGCCCCACAGCCTTCTCTCTTCCAGGAAGATCAGACCTAACTCCTTCAGTCTTTCTTCAAAGGGCAGATTGACTTGCACTTTGATCATCTTTGTGGCTCTCCTTCAGACCCTACCCAGTCTGTCAGTCTTTTTCTTGAAATGTGGGGACCAGAATGGGATGCAGTGCTCCAGATGCAGTCTGACAAGCTCTGAATACAGTGGGATTATCACATCTCTATCCCTGTTAGTAATACCTAGACGCAGCCCAGAATCTGATTTGTCTTCAATGCTGCAGCACTACACTGCTGATATTTGTTCAGGACTCCCAGATCCCTTTCAGCAAGGCAGCTCCCCAGTCACACAGGTCCCAGCCTGTACTGGGCTCTTTGTTTATGTTGCCCAATGTGCAGGACTTTGCACTTCATTAAACTTTCCACTGTTCTTTTCAGTCCATTCTTCCAGCCTGTCCAGGTCTCTCCATATGATAGCTCTCCCTTCTCATGTGTCCACCGTCCAATTTAGTGTCATCAGCGAACTTGGCAAAGGTGGTTTCAATCCCATCATCCAGGTCACTGTGAAAATGAACAGGGTTCATGATCAGTGTCAATCCCTGGGGAACCTCGCTTTTGACAGGCTGCCAGCCCAACTGAAAAGCATTGATCACCACCTTCTGAGTGCAGCCTGTTAGCTCATCTTCTACCCATCTTGCAGACCACCTATCCATCTGTATATTGCTGGTGTGTCCAGGAGAAGGCTTCCTCATGGATGGAAGCACAGAAAGATGACTTGCAATGCTGTAAGTGGTTTACAGGATGTTCTACCTGAATTAGCTTCTGCTGCTGTGGCAGCCAAACCCAGGTGGATGTGGAGTGGAACCCTGCTGAAAGTAGGTCAATGGAGAATGGGTGTAGGATTGTGCAAGCAATTGATTTTTCAGCTGAGCAGCCAAATAAGAGGAAGGGAAGCAATACAGAAGACAGCCAAAATAAATGTTATTCTTCTTGTTTT
>NDXB01013657.1:0-64065 GCA_002631895.1 Agapornis roseicollis
CTGGCCTTGAACACTGCCAGGGATGGAGCACTCACAACCTCCCTGGCCAACCCATTCCAGTGAGTCCTCCTTAGGATGCAGGAGGAGGTTTTAACTCTGCATCTGTCAAGAATATATAGAGAGTTCTCTTTCTGCTACCTCCTGATATGGAAAAATTCCAAGTTGGAAACAATACATATATGAGAAACATAGACGTGTATGGGTTATTGGAGTGAAGACTTAGAGAAAACTTTATTACACTGTACTTGTACTGCCTTTACAGAAAAATACTGAGCATTCAGGGTTCTTATATGTAGTAGAGAAAAGCGTAACAAGAATCAATGCCTAGAAGCTGGAGCCACTTTCTGGATGGAGGGAAGACATTTACTTTATTATTTCTAACAGCAAGGGCAATGAAAAACTGGTGGAAATTACTAAAAGAGCATAGGTATTTTGTCATCTCCTGTATTCCGATCCAGGGTGGTTGCCTTAGTCAATGATAGCTTTATCCAAGGAAGTGATTTATACCCGATGCATAGGAAACGTATAATACAAACGCAGACAGCCTAGATTAATTAAGATGAATTAATTGTCCCTTCTCATCCCCAATCTGTGGGAATTCATTGGGTAAAAAACCACAACAAACAAGTGTGACTACATCTCTGTACACAGATCTTATGTAGCAGTTAAGGTGTGCTTGGTATTTGCTGCCTGCCTGTATCTGTTTTACTACAGCATAAGAAAGGAGTTGGCTCCTAAAGCAGGGTTCTTGGAGCTTGGTACAATTGAGTCATTACTGCTTGGGGTGGAAAGGACTGATGTATGTATTCTAGAACAAATACAGCTTGACGGCATATAAGCTGGTAAAACAACCTGACCTTTGTGTGTGTACTCTATGAACAGTAAGCTCCATTAGCTGTAATGCTTCCAAGTCTTCTACCACCATTAGGAAATGCCTTATTCAGCTAACGCTGTGATTTTTGGAGGGGTCAGTGTAAAAAGCATGAAAAGATCCATCATAAATATTGCCATCAATAAGTGGAAGGCTCTCATATTCAGAAAGGCCTAAAACTTAATTAGCTTTATTCCTTAAACACAAAATATATATGTTCTGTCATAGCCAAGAGTCTTCAGGGCTGAATTTTAGCCGGTTGCATTGAAGCCAAAATGAGAGCTCTGGATGCTGTTGGAAGCATTTTATTGTAGAGCTTGGGCTGGTACATGTCAGATTCGAGATCATGTGAAATCTCAGGTGATCTCTAAACTGAGATTTAGAGACCAGCTGAAATCACCATCTCTTTCTACAAAGACAAAAAAAGGCTAATATGTAGGACAGTGATTCTAGAGTATGTGTGGTGTGGCAGTAGCTTACATTTCCTTATATGTCTTCTAAATGTCTCAGTTTACCCCTCTCTTAAGGGATGTTGTAATCCCTTGTGTTGTATGTATCTGATTTAGCAAGGTCCTCAATGCCATTGCAGAGACTTGCAGTATCTGAAGTCTAGAGACTTGCAGTATCTGAAGGCCAAGAAGCAAAGATAAAGTGTTGGGTTTTGTTGGAGTAACACTACAGTGAAAATGAATTTGGTTTCTATTAGTGATTTCTCAGATTTTAAGGTGAATTTGCATAGATATTGGACCTCTGAGGCTCACTGGGGTTACAATCACAGAATGGTTTGACTTGGAACGGATCCTAAGATCATCTAGTTCCAGCCCCCTGCCATGGACAGGGACACCTCATGCTAGATCACGTCACCCAAGGCTCTGTCCAACCTGTCCCTCTCCAGCATCCTTGTAGCCCCCTTCACACACTGGAAGCTGCTCTGAGGTCTCCACGCAGCTTCTCTTCTCCAGGTTGAACAGCCCCAACTTTCTCAGCCTGTAATCCATGGAAAGCTTCCTATATCTGTGATGCAGAATGATGTTTTTGCAGTTGATAGGAGTGGCAGGGTTTGTAAGCTGTCCACATCATACAGAATGCAAGAAATGCTCGTTTTCCCTCCATTTCTTGCATAACATTTTATGTTAGTGCCTCTGAAACAAAGCTAAACCTTCACCATAGCAGATATATTACAAGAGAAAATCCCCACAGTTTAAATAGACCAGACACTCAAAGGAGAAGGAAGGAGTATATACAGCTCCAGCTTACAGACACTAATAGGACAAAGGTTATGTAAGGAATCTGTAATACATCAGGAGCTAGACACCAGACTTATTTGGTACACCTTTATTGGTAAGTAGCATAAGGCAGGGACTATTCTTTAGCCCCAAAGCTCTCCTTCCTAGTTGAGCATATGCCCTTTTAGGATGGCTGAAAGCAAAGAAGAGTGGCTGCAACATGTGTGCCTGTGTGCAGTGGACACTGACCTATATGAACCTTTGGAATTTGCTGGGAAAGAGTAATCTTGCCCAGTCCAAAACTGTGCTAACAGTTCCATTCTCTGAACAACAGCAGGGCAGTGCCGGCATATGGTGTGGTTTACTAATACTGATGTGGCCACTGGATCCTTGTTCTGGGCTTCCATTGGATGTTCAGCCTTTGTCTTTCCTGTACTTTTGTTGGTGCTTTGGGTGTGGGATTTTTCTTTTCCTGGCTTATCTTGAAAACTTGGGATATCAAGAGATAGTGGCATTTAATGCTAATCATTATGTCTCATCATAGAGCAGTCCAAGGTATAGATCGTTGAAGATTCAGTTTCTAAACAAAAGGTTTAGTGCTGCTTGAGGCATTTTAGTGGTTTCAAGCTACCCCAAATTATACACATCTGTGTCAGATAAGATACAGGACTCAGGGCAGATTTGTGCCCTTCAGGATCAGCAGTTGGAGGCCACGTAGGATGCCCTAAAGTCTTTCAAATGGCACTTGACTCCTAGACATCTGACCTGAGCCCCAAGATGCAAACCCTGCTCCTTTTCCTCTTGGTCCTGCCTGAAGGGCCTATTACCCAGATGCATGCTGTTCCCCACCACTTCTTAACCAATACCTTGCTGTTCCCACCACTTCTTAACCAATATCTTGCTAAGAAAGAGCCAGTGGATAGCTTATCCTAATGCTCTGGTGTCACAGTTTTCAGTGGCAGTTACTTGTTTGTATGCCACATTTCTGAGGTTTTAGATTGTGTTCTCTGTAATCATCACATATTCGTCAATGCTTAATTTTCTTCACTTGACAACCAGATATCCTTTGAAGTATTGGCTTAAATTGGAATGATAGCTCCTCATAGGTGAAAAAAAAAGAGAGATTGAGTTTTAAGAGCTGTCCCTCAGTCATCCTGCATTGATTTGTGTGGAATTGTCCCTTTAATTCTGTTTTCCATCTGACTTCCCATAGGCTTCTGGTGAAAGCCAATCTTTAAGTGCAGGGTTGGATTTACATTGATTGTTCCCTTTGTTATCTCCCTATGACCCCCTTTTGAACTATGATCTCAGAGTTGTGGCTTGATCGTGAAGTGCTTTTGTTCCTATCACACTGACTGTAACTACAGATTAAAGAGTTGAATGTGACAGGCATCTGATCTTGCTTCTGTGCAAATTTACCACCCTGTATTAAATTACAGTTTGTTTCTAAACAAGAAACACATTAACAACTGACATCAAAGTGAATTTAGAGGCTGTGGGATGAGAGAGACGAGCAGAAAACATGCATGCCTTAGTTGACTCAGTTTTGGTAATTGTGTAGGCAAATATCTGCAGATCTCATATTCTAGAGATATTAGTGCTGCCATAAAGAAGCATTTGCTCCTGTACATGTTGTAAACCTGTCTTGTTTCATTTCAAGGGGAGAATGGGAGGTAAACATGTTTATATATTCCCCTTTAGCGATGGATGCTTTGCAGGTGGTTGGTAATAGTATGGATTTAGCAAGGGTGAATCATGCCCAACCAACTTGGTTGCCTGCTATGATAAAAGAACTGGATTCTGGAGTGAGAAGAGAGCAGTGGATGTCATTTGCCTTAACTCTAGCAAGGCTTTCTTGGACACGATATGGCTGTATCCAAGTTAGGATGTTACGGTCTGGATAGATAGACAACTTAATGGGTAAAAACTGGCTGGATGATTGGACAGAGGGTAGCAGTTAATGGGTCAAAGTATACCTGGATACCTGTAACAAGCAGAGTGCCATAGTGGGCTGCCCTCAGACCCATCCTTTACAACATCTTTGTCAATAACACCAAAGAGGTGATGGAGTGAGCTCCCAAAGACTCCAAACTGGAGGAGGACCCATGGGTACACAGAGCTGCCATCCAGGAGGACATGGACAGGATGGAGGAATGGGCTGGACAGAATTGTCTGGAGTTCAGCAAGGGCAAATGTAAAGTCCTGTACCTGGAAGGGATTAATCCTTTGCAACAGAACACACTGCCACTGTGTGTTTGAGGAGCAGCTCTTGGTTTTTACCTAGACTAAAAGCTGAGCATGAACAAGAGGGATGTCCTGGCTACAGAGAAGATATCCTGGGCTGTGTGAGCAGCAGCACACTGAGGAAACTGATTATCTCCCTCTAGTCATCACTAGTTAGGCTGTATCTATATAGTCCATTTAGGTTTGAGACCCTAAGTACAAGACATGGATCAAATGGATCAAATCCAGGAGAGGCCATTGAGATGATCAGGACTGGAGCACTTCTCTGGTGCCTGGTGCAGGATGGGGCTTGTTCAGGCCTGGAGAAGGGATGGTTCTGAACGGACCTCATAGCTGCTCCCTGTCTCTGTGGGAAAGATCATCAAGGAGATCGAGCCAGTATCTTCACAGTGATGCATAGTGCGAGTATGAAAGACAAATATTAACTGAGGCAAGACATGTTCATAGTGCATCTAAGTTAAAACTGGTGTCCCCTGTGGAGAGTCTGGTGTTGGAAGAGGCTGTCCAGAGAGGTTTTGCAGTGTTCATTCTTAGAGGGTTTCAAGACCAAAGTGGAGAAAACCCTGAGCAACCTCATCTGACCTCATAGGTGACCCTGCTTTCGACTGCAGGTTGGACTACAAATGAGAAACCTTCTGAGGTCTCTTCTACCGTGAAGTATTCTGTGACCCTATGGAGGGCTCCTACATGAGTGAAACCTTGCAGGTTACTCTGCAATGAACACAAGTATGAAGCACCGTGCAAAAGAAAAATGATGCCATTAGGCTTTGTGAAGTTAATCTGGAGAACAGTTTCAGTCAGCTTTAGTAAGTACCTTTTTCATCTTTGTAGTACATTTCAGGACGATACACAAAGTGTTAATTTAGCCATTAGTGATTTCTTTGGGACGCAAACAGTATGTACTAATAACGTGTGCCTAAATGCAATTACAGCTGATAAATCCAAGTTTTCATATACTTGTTATTTTCTCCTGGCTTCGCTGCCTTCTCTTTGTCTGTCCCCTCACATGAATACATTCTTTTTGGCTACCCCAAAAATCTTGGGAAATTTCCATTTTCAAGAAAATGCGTTTTTCCATATAGCAGCAATGACTCCAGATACAGCCGTAACACCGGTTTTCAATAGAAGCAACAGCAAGTTATCAGGGTAGTAAGAAAACAATCCTTATCTACGCTCCTCAGTAGAATAATTCATGTGTCATTTACTGGATCTTTGGAAAACCGGCAGGACACAGTCAGGACTGTATTAAATGACCTTCATAGGTAAAGAAAAATAGTACATTTGTTTGGTGTTAACTGTTTCTGAACCCAGACTGTTCAATGCATTTGAACAGTCTTTAGATGCATCTAAATGCATGTAGATGCTTTTAGATGCTTTAGAAACCTTTAGATGGCTTCTAAATGGTGAATGCAGTTGACATTTTCATAGCAGTGTAACATTTATGTTATTTTTGGGAGGGAAGATAGAACATGAAGATAAGAATTCTGTTGCATCCTAATTGGATACTCAGTCCAGCCTTGAGTGCCTTTGAGCTTTAGGAGTGATTCATCATCACATATTACCTGGGGTTGCTGTTACCCAAGCGCAGGACCTGATACTGAGCCTTGGTGAACCTCATGCAATTGGTCTCAGCCCATCGATCCAGCCTCTCCAGATCCCTCTGCAGAGCCTTGCTGTCCTTCAGCAGATCAACACTTCCACACAACTTGGAGTCTTCTGCAAACTGACTGAGGGCACACTTAGAATTATAGAATGGTTTGGGTTGTTAAGGACCTTAAGATGGCAATAATAAAACTCTAAGGATTAGATCTCAGAGCAGCCTTCCAGTATCTGAAGGGAGCCTATAAGGATGCTGGGGAGTGACTCTTCATTAGGAACTGTAGTGATAGGACAAGGGGTAACAGGTTCATACGGAAACAAGGGAAGTTCAGGCTGGAGATAAGGAGGAAGTTCTTTACTGTGAGGGTGCTGAGGCACTGGAATGGGTTGCCCAAGGAAGCTGTGAATGCTCCACCCCTGGCAGTGTTCAAGGCCAGGCTGGACAGAGCCTTGGGTGACATGGTTTAGTGTGAGGTGTCCCTGCCCATGGCAGGGGTTGGAACTGGATGATCTTAAGGTCCTTTCCAACCCTAACTATACTATGATTCTGTGATTCTAAGGTGGCTGCTTGAAAGAGACCCAGTTTAACAGAAGCCTGTTTACCAACAGGCTTCTACCTCCTGACATTATTGGCATCAAAGGAATTCCTTCACTTAGAAAGTTGCTGGGTTTTATCCTTGCCATCCTTTTCTGCTCCCAACTGCTGTTTACCTGAGCCCTTCTGAAACTTGAAGCTACAGCAGTTGCAACACAGATACTGCAAAGCTGAGAAACCACAGATTGGTATAGCTGTGAAGAGGATATAGAAATAACTTTAGCAATTCCTGCTGAGAGAAGTGAAAACTATACCATAAATAGTGTATGTGCACCATATAATATAGACATATAAAATGCCCACTTATATTTTGATCAGTTGGTAACAGTTATGCTTTAAAAATATATAAGTAACATATGGTGATTATGGCAATGTTGTTTTAATGAAGCTTTAGTTGAAGAGAGTGCTGTACTGTGAGGAGAAAGGCTAACATGCAAGATCAGATGAGCAGGAAGGGAAACCAAACCAATGTTCCTGAAGCTGAAGTCTGTATTTTACCCATAAAGCGAAGGCACTGGCATAGTTTTAAGTGAGAGTTTTAATTTTCAGAGAAAAGTCTAAACTTTTCAGCTTTTCAGGTAAATTCAGGTACATAGACTCATAGAACAGTTAGGAGTGGAAAGACCTTAAGATCATCTAGCTCCAACCCCTCCGCCATGGGCAGGGACACCTCACACTAGATTTTACATCCTTACCACTGCTCCTTCATACTTAACGAAGTGTCACTCCAGTCTATAAGATACAGCAATATTTGCTCCTGTATCTGTAGCTTCTTCCCCTTGGACTGGGTTTTCAGCTGCAAAAACTGGCAGTCAGCCTATGCCACTACAACAACTCCCACTATGTGATGGTCTTAACCTTTGTGATGTTGACTCCGATTTAACTGAAAGGCTTTGGTTTTCTTCTCACTTGTTTTAGCTTGACAGACTGTGATGAAGCGATGCTACAGCAAGGTGGATATCATAGTGTTCTGCCTTGTATGTCAACAATGTGGTTGGTCATTTAATACTTATCTCTGTGACTGATGAGGATGCACAAAGGAGAAAGGACAGAGAGCTTGATAAATAATCCCTGGTGAAGTTTATAACATTGGCTATTAGAATAAAGAAACTTTTGCCGTATACAGTGGTAGAATTTGGCCTAGATAAAGAAAGAAACTAAAATGATTATACAGGTACCTTTCTGATTGCAACAGCAATGACAGAGAACTGCTAAAAGTAACTTTCTGCTTAGGAAATCAGTGTAACTGTATACACTATGCATTGTTTTTCACAGAGCCGTATACACTATGCAGTATTTGTCTAAACACGTTGACCAGGCATTTGAATCCATCAGGTATGGAATGAATTGCTTAACACTTTGACATGCCCACTGTTCAGTCTGTGTAGCAGTAACTTTGTCTGCTAGAGCATTCCCATTTTGTAGAAAGGAAAAGAGAATAATCATCAGTCTTTTTGTCTCAGTGTAAAAATATAAGGTATAAAAGAATCTTCTAATCTTCACGGTTCATTCACATGTCTAATACTTTGGGGGGTTGGGAAAACCAAGCTTACTGTCAGACTTTTCAGTAATGGGGTGCTGCACACAATATGCTGTACCTGTTTAACAGCTAACCATGTTGTCCCAAGCTAACCCTCTTAAGGAATATGGGCAAGGTAAATGTCCTCAGAGAGGTGAAAGGAACTTAGCCTTTCCTTTCATCAGTTCTTTGAGAAATAACCACAGGTGTTTGCTTTCCTGATTTCCACTGAATACGAAATGAAACTCCCACCACAGGTCCACAGAAGCCATTGGGTAGAGATCCCTTAATACCTGTGAATTAGGCAGTTTCCAGTGGGTGAGGACCAATGAAAAGGCCTCTCTCTCATTACCTTTACAACCAGTTTGCCTTTTGGATTTGAATGTCTAGAAATCAGAGTGGGTTCTTTTTCTTTGAAACTTCCCTTTGTCTCCTTTCCACCTTGTTTATAGACAAGTTGCTTTTATGCAACTTGAATCCATCAGGTATGGAATGAATCGCTTAACACTTTGTAACTTGTTCACTACAGCATTCCCATTTTTTGTAGAAGGGAAAAGAGAATAAACATCACACTTTTTATCTCAGTGTAATGAAATAAGGTATAAAAGAATCCCTGTTCTTCACCGTTCATTCACACATCTAACGGTTCACCATGCCATTTGTGGGTTTGGCCATCTGTGTGTCCTGTCTGCACTGTATAAATTTACAACCGTTTGGCTGGTTTCTATCCAAATGGCCAAAACGGAAATCTGCAGGTTTATGTTCCTACAAAGTTTTGCAAAAAGCTTTACCCAGGTAGAGGTGAAATAGTACTGATATCTCCACCAAGAGAATTGCTACAGAGCAAGTTAATTAGGTGTGGAATAACCCACACAACAGAAGGCTTGCAAAACCCAGGTTTGATAGTGTTGGTGCTCCCTGAGTTACTATATTTTGAAGTAAGTTTCTAAATGAGCCATTATTACTGCAGCAGAAAGCAAGATACAAATGGGCCAACTGATTATGTCCTAGATATGGTATGGTTGTGGTGCTTTGAGATAGAAGTCATACTGGCTTTGTAGTGAAGTTCATGTCTTTTATTAGGCTGACCCATATATCTGGATGAAAATAGAGACTCTTTTACAAGCACAGCCCCGTGAAATGGTCTGAGGAGTGGCTCATGTGCCTGAAAGCTTTCTGCCTCTTCCCTCAGCTATTTCCGTCACATGCTCTTCCTGCAGAGCTTGTTTGAGTGGCATCACCCTGATCTAAATTAGGAGAAAGATGAGGTAAAGAAACAGTGCCCAGACAGGGCCCTGAAAATCTGCTCTTTTTTTTCCCCAGTACTCCAATATCAAATTACGATGATGCATTGCCGGAGACAGACACATGTTAGCTACAAGAATCCTAGAATCATAGTACGAGGGTACAGACTGAAACAGGGGAAGTGCAGGTTGGATGTAAAGAAAAGGCTCTTTACTGTGAGGGTGCTGAGGCACTGGAATGGGTTTCCCAAAGTTGTGAATGCTCCATCCCTGGCAGTGTTCAAGGCCAGGTGGGACAGAGGCTTGGGTGACATGGTCTAGTGTGAGGTGTCCTTGCAAATGGCAGGGTGGCTGGAACTGGGGGATCTTAAGGTCCTTTCCAACCCAAACTATTCTATGATTCCATAGAACAGTTAGGGTTGGATAGGACCTAGTCAGGTTTATGGCTATGGGTTTTTTTTTCCCTCACTTGCATAAAGTCCCTTGCTCTCTGAGCACACATGCAAATAAAAACTGTACAAATGAGGAGGCGATGGGTAGGTACCAGGAGAAGATCCATTTAATAGAGCCAAACAGATGGCTATTTAATAAAGATCACCAGCTAAATCAGTCAGCAATGGCTTAGGCAGGCATGTGGAAGCAGGGCTGAATTAGAAATGAGTGAATCCTAACTTTGGCCACAAACGTGTGGAAAATGAAACTAAATTAAGTTGCTTCAGCCCTTTCACTGCCGCAAACTGATATAAATTGGTTTCATTAAAAAACCTTAACATATTTTAAGGCTGCAGTCCTAACCTATTAGGTTTTGTGTGGTTGCCGAGAGCTAGTAGCTTTGTGGCATTTTATGTCGAAAATGAACAGGGGACAAATAGAATTTTATTGCTTTCTAAATGAAAAGGCTGGGAAGTTTTAGAATGAAATTGATTTTCACATCTGGAAAAGTTCGCCTGATCATTAGCTCTGTGCTTGCTCTTTCTCTCTTTCTACTTAATTTTCACTCCATTGTTTTCCACTTATTTTGCAAGGCAGCCGTGTAATTCCCATTCTCATTCATTCACGTTCCCAAAATGTGTTTTTCTTTTCCAAGTGCAGCCTTTGGAAATGTTGGCACAGGGCAGCTTTGCTGAACTGGTACTTGGATAAGGTGGGACAGGGTCTCTGCCTCTTTTCACCTCATACCTCTGGATGAAATATTTACAAAGGGAGCTTTGGAGCATTATTAGAAACAATGACTGCATTGAAAGGGGTTCCTTGTAAGCTCCAGGACCCATTGGTCTTCCCAAGTTATCCTTACACCACATGAAAAATGAACCTATGGTGCAATAGAAATACAAGAACATACATGGCACCTGCACTTGCATAGGATCACCATGCTTACACAAAAGGCTTTACTAGCTCAAGTTATGCCCCTTCTTGCAGTTTTTGTGAGAGTTGGGTGGCTTGGCATGTCTTCATATGCTCATCAAAATATCACTGCTTTTCACACATTTAATCCCTGTTTAGAAACCACATGTTTTCTATTTTGCAGTGGTAATTTGCCTTAAATGCAGGCTGTCAATATTGCCAGACTTTGTGTCTTGTAAATTAGCAAGTGTCAGTTTAATAAGACAAGGGCTAAAGGTTATCCCTTCCACTTATCCCGTAATGTGCAATGTCTTGTGCTCTGTGCCACAATGAAGGAAAAGGTATTCAAGTTTCTATTGCACATCATAGAACGCATATGCCCTGGACTGTGTGCTGTTTAGAGAAAGCCAGCTCATTGTGAGTCTCTGGAAAGTGGCTTGTGGATACTATGGTACCTGCACTATCAAGAGAATCATAGAATCACAGAATGGTTTGGCTTGGAAAGGACTTTAAGATCATCCAGTTCCAATCCCCTGTTATGGGCAGGGACACCTCACATTAGACCATGTCACCCAAGACCCTGTCCAGCCTGGCCTTGAACACTGCCAGGGGTGGGGCATTCACAACTTCCCTGGGCAGGGAGTTAGACCTGGATGATCTTAAGGTCTTTTCCAACCCTAACTGTTCTATGATTCTATGAAATTAGGAGGGAAAACCAGGTGTCTGAAAGCAGAGAACCATGTTGATAAAACTCACCACTCTTCATGGCTTTCCTTGACACTGTCATTTTATCCTTGGATATCATCCCTCTCTGTGATCCTGGAGATGTATTGTGGAAATCATAGGCTCACAGAATCAACCAGGTTGGAAAACACCTTTAAGATTGTCAAGTCCAATCTTTACCCCAGCACTGCCAAGGCCACCACTAACCCATGTCACTGAGGGCCTCATCTACATGGTGGGTTATTAACACTTGTAGGGATGGTGACTCTACCGCTGCCCTGGGCAGCCTGTTCCAATGCCTGAGTACCCTTTGGGGCAGGAATTGGTCCTCAGCTCCATCTAAACTTCCCCTGGTGCAGCTTGAGGCCGTTTCCTCTTGTCCTATTGCTTGTTTCTTGCAAGCAGAGACCGACCCCACTTCACTGCAATCTCCTTTCACATAGTTGTAAAGAGCAATAAGGTGCCTGCTGAGCCTTTTCCAGCCTAAACAATCCCAGTTCCCACTCCACTGGTTCTGTGCCTGCTTTCATTAATTTCTTTCTTATTAAAAGGAGCAAATTCTTCACTCAACCACCAAAAAAGGTCTTATCACAAGGAGCAGCTGAGAGTTCAGGGTACTGATTACAGAGTAACTCTGGATTTATTATGGCCTTCTCGACAGTCTAAAACCTGTCAACTTCCACACCTTTCTCTTTGCTTTGGGTTGCTAATTCACATTAGGTACACACCATTTCTCTAGCGAAGATAAGCCTCTCACAAGTTTTGTTTCCAGTGCTGTCAGCTGGTCACCTTTTAATAGCACCAAATGGGATTCCAACTGAATGAATTCAGTAAGATGTTTTGCTAAGATCTGCTCAGCTCTTTGTGTTGAAATATTAATCAATGACGTCTCTTTAAAACTTTCCTTCGCTCCAATCATTTTTACAGCCTTGCAATTTACTGCATGGAAAGAGGAAAGTTAAAGATGCAAAACATCCGTTAAGTTGCTCACATTATTACTAATACTTATCTGTCAGTTACAGAGCTCCAAAAGGTGTGCACAGCACTTTCCTGTTCAGGCAGACGGCACAACTGCTTTCCCGTGGAGTGCAGTTGTGAATAGGTACAGGACTGTAGTAAGAGAAATGCCTTTAAGCAGCCTCATGGAGCTTTCTGCCCAGCATGTCCTCATTGGCCTATGGGGGCTTTTAAAGTAGAAAGGGAAGGAATATTCCTGAATTTGTAGGAAGACCATACCAGATCTCAGACCCTGAGCAAAGGAAGATTAAGTTAGAAATAAAGAATAAAGTGATGTAGAAGTCTGAGCAGGACAGAGTGCTCTGATTTAGGGCTGAGCAGCATCTTACTCTATATTGTTTTGTTTGGGTTTTTTCCCTTCAGAAACTTTCCAAGATTTAATTCATGATTCCCAATGTGTTCTGGGGCAAATCTACAATATTTATGGTTTTGTTTTCTGTTTCCCTGTAATGAATTTTGCAACAGATTGTTTCTCAGCACCAAGATGCTCAAGAGGCTCATGCCCAGGGCACTCTTAGATATGTGCAGGTGATCAAAGGTCTAGTGGTTACTTCTGTGTATCCTATGGAAGAACCTCATCAACAGAAGCTGGTGATTGCACCAGGGAAAGGGTTTAGTAAAGGATTAAATATTCGTTGGTGATGGATTCCCCATAGCCTGACAGCTACACTCTGCAGTGTCAATGAGGGAGACAAAACAGAATAGCTGCAGGCTGCTGGTGAGAAATGAATTCATAGGGAACCATTAGTTCAAGGCTTGGGGCTGGTCTGAGGACAGGGATATTCCCATGGTCCATTTGGCTGCAGCATATTCCTCAAGGATCTCTGTTAGCATGTGATGGAGGGCATCAGCCATTTGTTTGAGCTGTGGACCAATTCACCAGCGATTGAAGCAGCTCCAGATACTTCAAGAGGATATTAAACCTGTCAATGAATATGCATTGAAGAAGGATGAGGAGGAGAGACAGAAGCTGTGTTTGTAAAGGAAAATGTCTAGAGCAAGGTGGTATATTTTGGTAGGTCAGTGTGAGGAAGGTCCTCTTCGTTGGCACATACACAGACTCAGTGTGTGACTGCTCTCCTCAACACCATTCCCTACTGAACTTGAAATTCATACCTAAGGAAACCACACACAATGTTTGTTCCCACATCCTGCTCTGTGAGATAATTCTGTTCAGTCATGAAAGAAATACGTAATTCAGCATATAGGCAATTCCAGTAAGGGAATGAGTTTGGATCAAGAGCAGTGTTCAGGCTTCAGTGGTTTTCAGGCATTGAAAATAGCACAAACATGTTTTTATAACGGAGGTTCCAAATAATGGTACTTACACTGATTATGCAGTGAACGCCTTGTTTTCATCTTCTATACATCCTTTATTCACTTGCCACTGCAAGTGGAGTAGAGGTTTTGCTTTTCTGTGATAAAAATATAGGAACAGAATCTCATTCGTTACTGCCTATGAGCAGTAGGAGGAAAGCAATGTCAGTACAGCTGGGCTTGATGGGGAAATCACAGCATCATACGCTGAAAGAATGCAGAGTAGTATCCAGTGTCCAGACATTGGATAACACCTCTGAAATGTCAGTTAGGCTTGGTTTTCCCAGCCTCTGTTTTATGAGCTTCTCCGTTGTTTAGTGACATTCCCCCTTTCCCAAACACACAAAAAGTATCAAGCTTTGACAGGTATTTCAGTCACAGGGAGATTTTAGACAGGATGATTTTTCTCTTTTCCTTTCTGTATTATCTATCTATCTATCTATCTATCCTTTATAACTTAAGAGAAGATTTATATATATATATACATATATGTATTTTAATTGAAAGATGTGGTATGTTCTAGCCCTACTTACGTTCAAGAAACTTGGTTTACATCCATGTGTTCTGAGTTTATGCTTAACAGAAAAACCTTGAAAGCTGCAAGGAAAGAATGCAACACTCATCTGCAGTCACACTGGATNTATCTATCTATCTATCTATCTATCCTTTATAACTTAAGAGAAGATTTATATATATATATATATACATATATGTATTTTAATTGAAAGATGTGGTATGTTCTAGCCCTACTTACGTTCAAGAAACTTGGTTTACATCCATGTGTTCTGAGTTTATGCTTAACAGAAAAACCTTGAAAGCTGCAAGGAAAGAATGCAACACTCATCTGCAGTCACACTGGATCAGTTAGTCTCCCACAGAGGATGATATAAGGAGCTTTTGCAGGACACTGTTTAGTCACAGCTGAGTTTAAAGTGAGAAGGAGCAATATTGTGCTTGAACTGCTCTCCAGTTTGAGAGTTCTCATGCCTGCTGCTTGCATGGCTCATTTGCACTTATGCTTGGAAATAAGCTGAATTCTCCTAGGATGGGACAAATACATGGAGATCATGTCCCTGTCTCTTGGAAAGAGCATTGGAGGGGTGAGTGCTTGAATGTTAGATTCTGGAAGAAACATATACAAACCTTAATCGTGTTCCTGGGACATTTGTCGCTAGCGAAGCATAGTGAGTTTTACTGTGGCCATACTGGGCTCACAGGACATTTCTGGTGCAAATTGAAAGCATCTTGTTCATCTCAGAAAAGGAGATGAAGGCAAGTGGATAAGGAAACTTAGTGAGTGCACACTGCTGAAGAAAAACACAAAGAGGAGGATGCAGGAAGCACTGGGAACCCCTGAATAGCAGTAACTCATAGAATAGTGAGGGTTGGAAAGGACCTTAAGATCATCCAGTTCCAATCCCCCTGCTATAAGCAGGGACACCCCACACTAAACCATGCCACCCAAGACTGTGTCCAACCTGGTCTTGAACACTGACAGGGATGGAGCATTCACAACTTCTCTGTTCAACCCATTCCAGTGCCTCACCACCCTCACAGGAAAGAATTTCTTCCTTAGATCCAATCTAAACCTCTCCTGTTTCAGTTGGAACCCGTTACCCCTTGTCCTGTCACTGCAGTCTCTAATGAAGAGCCCCTCCCCAGCATCCCTATAGGCCCCCTTCAGATACTGGAAGCTGCTCTGAGGTCTCCACACAGCCTTCTCTTCCCTAGGCTGCACAGCCCCAACTCTCTCAGCCTGTTTTCATACTGGAGGTGTTCCAGTCCCCTGCTCATCTTCATGGCCTCCTCTGGACTTGTTCCAACAGCTCCATGTCCTTTTGATGTTGAGGACACCAGAACTGCACACAGTGCTCCAGGTGAGGTCTCACAAGAGCAGAGTAGAGGGGCAGGATCACCTCCTTCGATCTGCTGGTCGCGAAACTCAGGTTTAATTCTTTTCAAGAGTGGCCAGTGAAGAAGCTGTCATTTGCCTTTGCAACATGGAGGGCCTTAAATTACTTTGTAAAGGAGCCTTAAAGCGCCGTGTGCTTCTGGGCTCGGGAAGCCTGAGGAGAATGTAAGAAAGTGAATTTCTGTGAGCTAATTGTGAATGAGTGTTTTTCTCAGAGCAGTTGTTTTAATTGAGCTGCAGCTGGAGCTGATTGTGTTTGTTTTTCCTCCAGTGGCTCTCGTTTCCCTTCGTTTCCGTTAATTCCTGCTTTCAGTGGGCAACTGTTGCTGAACAAGATTTTAAGAGCAGTAAAAAAAAACATCAAAAAGAAAACAAGAATCAAAATAAAAGTGTATTTTGGGGCGGTTTTTTTCTGCCAGTTGTTCCTGAAGGCACCTGTAAACTATTGAGATGAATTGGGCTGCAGCTGCTGCTGACTGTATGGGGTGTAAAGGAGAAGTGGAGTGACTCATTCTTCTGGTTGTTCTACCACGCTCTTCTTTGGCTGGGCCTGCTAAGATGGTTGTCAGGATATGTGTTGGGTCTGTGGATCAAGAAAATACTTGACTGCTGGTGGCTGAGACCAGAGGATGACTGAGGAGTCACATTGAGGATTTAAGCATCACTCCCACCTCAGCTTGGATAGGGGCAATGTGCTCGTATAGATTAAGGTTGCATGTTATGCCATCTAAGGAGATGTCTACGGCATCGCTGCTGTATATGAGAAGTCAAATTTTGATGTGTCCTGGTAAGACAATGAACTGGATGGATGGAGAATGAATTCTGTCCTTTTTATCTATATGACCATAAAGTGAAGGTGGTTGGGATGGGCTCACAGCAACCTCATGAGATTCAACAGGAAGCACCAAACTTTGCACTAGGGAAGGAACAACCCCATGCACCAGTGTATGCTGGGGGCCACGCAGTTGCAAATCAGCTTGATACCAAAGTGCCTGGGGGTCCTGGTGGACACCAAGTTGAACATGAGGCAGTAATGTGCCCTTGCAGCAAAGGTGGCAAGTAATAGTATCCTTGGCAGCATTAGGCAAAGTATTGCCAGCAGGTCAAGGGAGGTGATCCTTCCTCTCTGCTCAGTACTGGTGAGTCTATACCTGGAGTCCTGTGGACAGTTCTGGGCTCGTCAGTACAAGAGAGACATGGACATACTGGAAAGAGTCCAGTGAGGGACCACAGAGATGATTAAGGGACTGGAACATCTTTCCTATGAGGAAAGGCTGGAGACCTGAAGCTTTTTAGTCTGGAAGGGAGAAGATGGGGGAGATATCTTACCAACGTAAATACACACCTGAAGGCAGGATACAAAGAGGACAGAGCTAGGCTCTGTTCAGAGGTATAACAAGGTCAAGATTCTGGCTGATCTGAGATAGAGAGCAAGATAGATAGGTAGACAGATGTAGATATTTACGTACTCCCAGGCACAGATTCTCCTTTAGAGTGTGCTCAGGTTTTGTCTGGAGGAGAAAGTCCATTGTTCATTCATTCTGCATCACCTTTCGTTTCCACCAAAACCATTTCTTATTGGCATCTGCCAACAATGGAAAGCCACAGTCAGCTTCTTGTGCTATTTAACGGTTATTATGCAAAGAGACAAATACAGAGCTCTCTGCTGCTTTCTTCTATGATTGGTCGTTTGTTTTCCATTCTAAAAGTGCCTTTTTGTCTCCTGTTTGAAGTAGTCTAGGTGTCTTGATCTGTTCTGAATCCCCTGCCTCTGGACATTGCTTTGTCAGCCTGTAACATTCCCCTTAACGTTGCAAAAATACCCTGTATCTGACTTCCAAAGATCACTTCTATGCAGCCAATTTTGTGTGTTGTTTTCCCTGTCAATAGATAGAGCTGTTTCTTAACTCCAGGGTCACTGAATGTACACAAACACATAAACCAATAAGGAGCTCAGAATTCCCCTGGGATTTCATCAATCCTGCTTTTCTCAGTCATGCAGTGTTAAATGGATAACCAGGGTTTATGGCATACCGTGCCACACTACTGCACGGGAGCACAACAGCCTTTTGAATCATAGAATAGTTAGGGTTGGAAAGGACCTTAAGTTCATCCAGTTCCAACCCCCTGCCATTGGCATCACACACTAGACCATGTCACCCAAGACTGTGTCCAACCTGGCCTTGAACCTTGCCAGGGCTGGAGCATTCATGTCCCATTTTAGCATTGCAACTGTGACTACATGCCATTTCCTTTAACCAAAATCTGATAGCATAGACTGAAAGGTGTCTGTGAAAGTAGGTGATAGCCTCTAAAAGCTTATGGTCACATTTCTTCTTTGTGACTATATATATATCCAGATTTCCTACGTAGCTCTTTGGAAGCTCTTAGAAACTGAGCTTGCCTCCAGTGGCTGATGTTAAAAACCAAAGTTCCTTGGGTCAGAGTCCCTTTCTTTGTTCCAGTTGGTAATTGCACAAATTGTGCTGTCTTGGAATTTTGGATCCATATGGAAACATTTTTCCCTGTTAATTTTGCCTGGGCATTTGTATGCAGAATAGGATAATGTGTCCTTCTGGTTTTAGGAAACATTTCCACCTTAAGGACAGATTTTCCTGCCACTCTGCAGTTATTTCTCTGTGGACTTCACTGACTTTGCATGGAATTAAGGCAGAATTAGCTCTCAGATTTGAAGCAACCAGAAGGGATGCAAATAGACTCACTAGCCTGTCCATTCAGCTCCCAGTTACCCCATTCACATGGGCAAGGCATGTTCTCTATGAGCGTAATAGGGACCATGGTTTGGAGCTATTCCTTGTTTAAACCCCAGTGCCAAGTCTCCACTACTTGGCAACTCAAAGGCAAAAAGCCTGCTTTATAATGCTCATTGGGACCCTGCAATGGACAGGGTTAATTTGTGTTTTCTGTCTGGGTTTGAGCAAAATCTTGTTTAGCTTGCTTTATGAGAGAGAAGCCAGTGCATCAATCCATAGCACCTCTGAGTCTGCTTGACATCCTGCTTTTGGTAATGAATACATTTCCTGCATTGCTTCTCCCACTGTAGATACCTATGATTAATATGCCTTGTCTTTTATAAACAAACCTAATGCAAAGCCAATAATGTGAGTCTCATTTCTTTACTGCTAGCCCACAGCTCAGCTTTGTTTGGGTATATATGTAAAGGAAGAAAGATGAATGTTCACTCAAGCTTGGGAGCTGGAGCCATAACAAGTTTATGGGATGAAAAACATGCATGAGTGTGAGGCAAATACAGCCTGGGAAGGTCTGGTTTGCTCCCTCCCTTAATTTTACTTTCTAATAGCAAGAACACTGTCTTGTGCACCCAGCCAACAGATGTCATACTACGCAAGCACATTGCAAGGGGACCAAACAAATCGAAGCACCTACATAGCTTTTATCGGTGACTGGATTCAACCATGATATCATAAGTGATGAAAGCAAAAGGAACTGCTGTGGTCACATAAACTGATCATCAGCCAGTGAGTTTCCCTCCCCAAAATCAGGTTTCACTTGAACTGCTTTATCTCAGAGACAAAAGAAGAGGTAGAGGGAGGAATTGCAGCTTCAAATGATGCAGGCGCTGACCACAACCTGCATCCTGCTACTCCAGTGGTAATTCCCTTCAGGGCTCAAAGTGCACACTGCATTTCCAGAGTGAATTTGTCCATTGCATGGGTCCTACCATGGGATTCTATTTATGCTTTACATGTCCCATTAGCAAAGTCATATTCCCCAAACAGCTATGTCCTGGAGCCATCAGATACCTCAATTTCTCTTTGACAGGGGTGGATGATACGACTTCCAGAGCTCAAATCTCTCAATGTCTTTCCCAGGCAGATGGATGTGTGGCTTTAGAGATGTTTCTTTGTTTTACCACAGTCTTTCAGTTGCTGCCTTTTTCTGGATTATTTCCTATTCCTCAAAATCTTTCATGGCTTGTGCATCCCAGATGTAGACCTCAGCACTTATGAGTGCTGAAAGCCAACTTCTTATTCCTGCTTGGGAGTCCCACATCCCTTGTGGCAGCTATTAACTATTGTCTTTCTTTTGTCCGAGAGGGAATCTCAGTAAATGTAGGTCTAACTAAGATGAGTTTGATTGCTGAAGAGTGTGATTCACACTCCACTGCCGTCCGGCCTAATAAGAAGCATGAAAGAATGCTCATAGGAGATTACATTAGCAGCTGTCAGAAAGAACCCTCATCATAGGGGTGGTGAGGCACTGGAATGGTTTGCCCAGGGAAGTTCTGAATGCTCCATCCCTGGCAGTGTTCAAGGCCAGGCTGGACAAAGCCTTGGGTGGCATGGTTTAGTGTGAGGTGTCCCTGCCCATGGCAGGGGGTTGGAACTGGATGTCCTTCAGGTCCTTTCCAACCCAAACCATTCTGTGATTCTATGATATAAAGGGCAAAGCAGAAGGATCCAATATTAAATGAAAAACTGGCAGGTGAGTGTGCAATAGCAGTGAATGCAGACTTCCTTAGGAAACAACAAGGAGGAATTTTGCCCAGGTAGTCTGAGGAAAGTCTTTAAGGAAGAAGTCAGGATGGTCAAAACATCAGGTGTGGGATCTGAGCATCACTTTGTCTCTGGGCATCAGAGAATTGTCACAGAGGCAGAGAAGTCAAGACAGAAGAAGGGGGTTTATTGGTCCAACTTCTCCTGATACATCAAGTGTTCAGAACCTTTTTGTCATTCTTGTTGTTCTACCAGGACTATTACCAGTTTATATCTCCAATTTATAAAGTGCAGTGTCCAAAAGCAGCTATAGTACTTTACCTTGCTGGCACTGAGTTCACTTGAAAGGTCTGTTCTCCCTTACTGAGTATATTGCCATCAAGACATTCCAAAATGAGTTTTAGTTTTCTTGTACAACGGTACATCACTGGTTTGTTTGGAGTTTGAGGTCCCCTTTCAGCACCAGCATTTTGTTCCGTATTCTTTTGACCAGCCAAACAGTTTTTTATCTGTGCATTTAACTTCCTTTTCCATGGCACAGCAAACTGCATGACTGTACATTACATTTCATCCTCCTAATTTCACATCTGTTCATTCTTTTCAAGATCATTTTAGAATCCAGCTTTGTTTTCAATGATACATTGTACATTTGTACATTTACTCAAGCCTGCTTTCATTCACAAGCATTTAGTTATGCTTACTATTGAGACGAATCAGTGCTTGTTCTTTTTAGTAGAAGCCTAAGAAACATCACCAAGATACCTCATTTAAGATCTGCTTCTAGTCTGATGTTAAGAAGTCTCTGACAATTACCCTTCAAAAGTGATTTACCAGTCAGTCCTTCCTTACTACGATTAGATCTTGCTAACCTTACTGTTAAGAAACGTTTTCAAGCATAACATAGAATCTTCTTTTACCTTCTTTGTCACCTGGCTTTTAATAAGCCAGAAATTAAATTAGGTTATTTAGAATTAGTTCCTGTATTGCATTTGCATTTTGTTTCTTTCTTTTAATATTACAATTTTCTCCTGGGCATTTGCAAGTGGTTGCTTAATAACTTCCATAGGATCTGCCCACAAATTGAAGCTAGGCCCTATCAGACTGTAATTTCTCAGACGTCAACTCTGTTTTTCATAGGCAGGTTCTATATTTGTCCTTCAGTCCTCTGGTACTTGTGAATCCTCCACAAACCCTTGAAGATAATCACTAATGACTCAGTTTGCTTCAGTGAGTTTCCTGCGAAATCTTCAGGACTCAACTGACTCAAACATCTCTGCCATCACAAAATGCTTTAAAACCATTCTTCCTGTGCTGCAACATCAGTGCAGTCTCTTGGGTTAAGATTAACTCCATCAGCATCTAGTCACAAATTACCTTCTTTGCCAAGGAAAACATCCCTTGGATACTTCAACCCTCTCGGTATCTTTGTTAGTTGCCCTTCCTCAGCACTCTGTTTCTTGATTTGCTAAACATTCTTATCATTCTGATGATAAAGCTGAGGCACAGGAGTCTTTGCCTCTCCACTCTCTCTTTGGAATACAGTGGGCTTCACAGGGGCTCCTCTGTAGTGCTTGCTCTGTAACTCAATGCAGTAAGCAATGCAATGGCCTCATCCCTAAGGCTTATGCTGCTGCAGTTTCTCTTTGACCACACTGAAAACCATGCCAGTGAAATCATCCAGGTGGTTTTAAACAAAGAAAGGCATCCCTGCCCATGGGATGTTGGAATTGGATGATCTTAAGTTCCTTTCCAACCCAATCCCTTTTATTACTCTTTAAGGTGACCATGTTACCATCTCTAAAAGGGAAAGGACATTACTCTTTTCCCCGTATCTCCTGCTTGATTTTGCTTTGCACTGGCTGTGGTGCCTGTCTTGTGCTTAGTAAGTTCAGCTTTCTAAACCAGCAGAGAAATAACTCAGAAGGCAAGAAAGGAGTGGCAATTCTTTAGCACTAGTGAATTCAGTAGCTCCAGGAAGAGTCAATCCAGCACTACAACAGGCACCCACTGGCACATGGGGTGAGTAGGGAGTTAGAGGGTTAAGGAGAAAGACACCTCTCTTTTGATTGATGTCTTTTTACATCGGCTCAACCAAGTGATGCAGCTGAGGGGATAGCGCATTGGCAAAGGTGAAATACTAAGAACTTCTTACAGTGGCTTTGGAGACAGATAAAACCTATCTTCCAGCTACAGTTGGTATCTTCTTTTGGGCTTTGAAAGTCTTTGCATCAGCCCTTAGGAATACAGCAGAATTTGCCTAACCTTCCACAATCTTAATTTCCACGTAATGCTCCAGCTGTAGTTTTCCCTTGTACATAATATCTGGAATAATAATGCTGATAGAAAGGGCTAAGTGAAGCATCTGAGGAGGAAGCTCATTCACTTGTCTGAACACCCGTCCCCCGCCCCTTTTCTTCCTTTAAATATTAAAGATTACATTACAAGCAAGCGTCTGATTGTCGGAAGTGCTGAGCTCCCATTGTCTTCAGTGGGCGTCGTGGATGCTCAGCATTTCTCAAAGCCATAATGATTAGCTTGTGGTGAAAATACTTAACAGCTAAATCTTTCCTGTCCCCTCCTTTCCATCCTCAAGCCAACAGAAGGCTTCTCCCTATCCCATATCCTACTCCCTGGAGAAGGACCACCTTTGTCTCCGTCCCACCTATCCCTTTCACGTAACATCTTACAAGTCACACTCTTCACCTGGACCACTTTTTGTGGGAGTCATCTGGTTAAGTGCAGGTATCTGCAATGTGGATGTCTGCATCTGGGCATGTTGCCCTAAACTCTATTCATAGTCAATGGAGAGTGAGTCAGCAGAGTCAATGGAGCTTAGGGCGTGATTTCACATCCTAAAATAGGCATTCACATTTGATCAGATGATTCAAACCCTGAACTCCATTGAGTGTATTTACTATATTTCCAGTGGCTCCAATGGGAGACTAGACAAGAAATTTAGGTGAGATGACTGTGCCAGGTCCTTTAAGTGAGATGAAATTAATCCCACCCCTCCTGTGAAGTTAAACATCAACTCACTGCATATATCACATTCACCTCCTTCCTTAAGAACTGTTTCTGTCTTGGTCTCTACAGGGAATGAATCGAGTAATAAAGGGTAGTGAAGTGGAAAGATAATGGTAGGTCACAGCAGAAAGTCAGCCAGAAGCTTAGGTTGGATAAATTGGAGCAGTTTTATTAAATTCAGTGAAATCTCTCTTTTATATCAGAATTTTACTTAATGCAATTAAAAAGGAAAAAGAAACAGAAGCTAACTGTGCCTGTGAACTGTCAAGGTGGATTCTAGCCATTATCTTTCCATGTGAATTTATGGTTCATTGTATTTTCCTTACAGCTTCACTATTACTGTCTAGATTAGGAGACTTTCACTAGTGGTAAGCAGTTTCTTGTGTGCTGTGTAACACTCCAGCACGTCAACGACTTCTGATTGTAAGGATTAGTAGAGAGCTTCCGGGATCTCTGAAAGACTATAGGCAGAGTGCAGTGTAGTAATCATATCGTCATAGAATGGTTTGGGTTGGAAAGGACCTGAAGTTCATCCAGTTCCAGCCCCCTGCCATGGGCAGGGACAGCTCACACTAAACCATGGCACCCAAGGCTCTGTTCAGCCTGGCCTTGAACACTGCCAGGGATGGAGTATTCACCACTTCCCTGGGCACCCTGTGCCAGTGCCTCAGCACCCTTACAGTAAAGAACTTCTTCCTTATCTCTAACCTGAACTTCCCCTGTTTCAGTTTGAACCCACCACCCCTTGTTCTGTTGCTGTAGTCCTTTATGAAGAGTCCCTCTTCAACACCCTTGAAGCTGCTTTGAGGTCTCCACGCAGCTTCTTTTCACCAGGCTGAGCAACCCCAACTTCCTCAGCCTGTCTTCATATGGCTGAGATCCCATGTCAGCTATCCCCCACCTCCTTTGCAATGCAAACTCACCCAAATCATAGAATCATAGAATGGTTTGGGTTGGAAAGGACCTTAAGATCATTCAGTTCCAACCCCCTGCCATGGGCAGGGACACCTCACACTAAACCATCTCAGCCAAGGCTTCATCCAACCTGGCCTTGAAATCATCAGTTGTGTGCCCCACATTATGATTTTAAACCTTGATTACTTCTGCTCTCTCTGTTTACATAGGATTTGGTTAGTTTTCCCTGTTGGAAACTTCTCTTTGAAGGAATAAGCAATGAACTCTCAATCTGAACATTTACCCCAATCAAAGCAGCTTTGCCTGGCGCATCCTGATAACTCCAAATGCAGTTAAAAATCCATGTCAGTACCGCTTAGCTGAGTAGCGAGCAGCATGACAGGAAGAGCGTAGTTATGAAATAGATACACACAAATCAGTGTGCAACACTGCAAAATAGACAGTAATAATAATAAATTCATTTTAATTAGTTCTCTTCATTACTGCTATCGCCATCTTTTGCTATTCCAGTTCATCAGGCATAAGATTAGATGCTATTGGTAATTTCTACATATTTAAAAGACAAAGCTCACTCTCTCCTCAGCCTTAAACATTTCCTCTTAACTCCCTCAGTCATTTCACCATCCAGTTCAAAATCACCCTTCTGTGCTGTAAAACCCACCATAAAGGGAGACCAGGCTCCTCCTCCCTCTATTCTGTTATTAGTAGGCACTTCCTAGAGTGTTTCTGCTGGTGGTGAGTCTTCCCTACAGCTCTGACTTTATCCTTGTGCCCAATTTGTTCTGACTCATTTTAAGCATAAGCTGCAAACAGCTCATCTCTCCCCAGCTTCTGCCTGTTAATTTCTCCTTCCCTCTGTTATCTTTTAGCTATAACCATGCTATTCAGACCATTTCATGAGTGCAGTTGGCATGAGGGGTTCTGCATAAAGTATTGTAGTAGGTAGACAATTTGTCATAGAATCACTGAATGGTTTGGGTTGGAAAGGACCTGAAGATCATCCAGTTCCAACCCCCCCTGCCATGGACAGGAACACCTCACACTAGACCATGTCGCCCAAGGTTCTGTCCAGCTTGGCCTTCAACACTGCCAGGGATGGAGCATTCACCACTCCTTTGGGCAACCATGTAGTACAACAGTTAATGAGCATTTTGGATCTGTTTGGTCTGATTTGCTGATAACAGACTGTTACCAATCCTCTGTTTTGTGAAGATGGAATAACATGTTTGTGTACTCCACTGGAGAAAATGCTAAGAAACCTAACTGTCTTGTATTTCTCTTTCCTGTGCATGTAGATTTGTGGCATGTATGGACACACACAAATCATTGAACAACGTAAAGGTTTTCCATAATGAAGCCCTGAGATCTGTCGCTAGTGAAGGTTGTAGTGTCACTCAGGGACTCGTTGACAAGCTTATGGCAAGAGATGGATTCTCCAGAATGAAAGAGCCAACATCTATCAGCCGTAATTGAGTGAATGAATAGCTTTGTGAGGTCTCTTCTTTGGTTTGCATGCCATGAAATGACGATAAATATAGCGGTTTCACTTACAGCCTCTGCTTGCTTTGTTCTCTTTTCACTGTTGTCTTGCGTACAACAGGTAACAACAGTGAAATAAAGGGGCTTTCTTTACAAAATCAGCAGCAATTTTAGCACTGGAACAAAGGTGGGAAAGGTAAAGACTGAAGAGTGTTCATTTTCCACTCTGAAGGAGGGAGGGAAGAACTTTGAGCCAACATTTCTTTGCATTTAGACACCAGGCATTTCAGTCACAGGAGGAACCGCTAGGGAGTCATCAATGGGATCTAGAAGCCCTGACTCCTACTTCCCTACCTTTGAGTAGGCACTTTATGGGCCATTTTCTTCCCACTTCCTCACTATTTCTGAACATCAGTGGCTATTCTGCTATGATTGCTGCAAGTTTTCCTTGAAACAGAGAGTTTGCTGTGTGCTTGCAACCAGAGGAAGAAAATCTTAGGACAAAAGTGTAACAGCCTCCACTAGAACTAGGAAGAGGATGTTTTCCACTCCAGGTACCAGAGGAAGAGAAAAGCCAGTTTGGGCCATTTTAGTTATAGAGAAAAGCCAGTTTAGGCCATTGTAATTATAGGCAGTTCTCTATATTTTGGACAACTCAGTACTCTTGCTTTGTTTATGCTCTGAAGAGTAAATATAGTAGTAAATTATTAGCATCAATGTCTTTATAAAGGGCATAGAAACTGTTCATCAGGTACTGCTGCAGGCAGGATCAGGTCGTTGCTATTTAGAGCAAAGCAGTACATCACAGGACTCATCAAACTGAGTGTTATATGTAAACAGAGACGAGAAAGTGGGGCCTGAATACAGATCCAGAGGCATTAATCCCTAGTGTGGCACTGTATTCCATCATACTCGCAGGCACTTTAACCTATTCTGAAACAGAAAGCTATTCTAAGAAATAGCTCTTTCAGTCTCTCTCTTTAAAGCTTTAAAATAATATTTCTCTTTTCCACCCACTGTCTAGTTTGTCTTTTCCCTTTTCCTTTCTTTTCCCTAAATAACAGCAGGAGTCCACTATTCATCTCATTACAGCATTTACAAATGAGTGTGTGTTGTTTGTTTTACATTTCTAGTCTCTGGAATTGCCCAGGTCTCCCAGATTTATTAAAAATGAATGTAAATGGGTCAGTCTTCTTCTAAGAACATTAATTTTTGTGGAACTTGCCTGAATTGTTTGTAAGGACTTAGTTCTGAGAGCAAAAAGAAGGTGAAATCTTGATGTCTTTCTGTTTTCCCAATTGAACTAAATATTTCTCATATGTCCATCATATGTCAATGGTTTGAACTGTGTGCACTATGCAACTTGTTAAATGCACTTAGTTTCAAGCTTTAAGAACAGATGAAACATTCACAGGGCTACAGGGACTCAGGGACTCTTCAGCAGGGCTATAGTGATATAATTGGGGGTGATGGGTTCAAACTGAAACGGGGGAAGCTCAGGTTAGGTAGAAGGAAGAAGTTCTTTACTGTGCAGGTGCTGAGGCGCTGGCACAGGGTGCCCAAAGAAGTGGTGAATGCTCCATCCCTGGGAGTGTTCAAGACCAGGCTGGACAGAGCCTTGGGTGATATGGTCTAGTGTGAAGCATCACTGCCCATGTGATTGGAACTGCATGGTCTTAAGGTCCTTTCGAACCCAAACCATTCTATGATTCTATGACATGTAGTCCTTGTGCATGGAGGGCTTTCTTTGCCATTCAGTTCCTGGTTCTTCTGGGATGAGAGGATGGTTCATTCTGTAGTTTTTTTTCTAGATGCTTTTGGTTTGTTTTGTTTTCTCCACCTCAGATTTATTATTTATGGAAGTTTTTATTTATTGATTCTCTGGAGGAGAAAGAAGTTTTGAACACAAAGCTGTTCAAAAAATGAAACCATGTTTGTGTCCCTGAAGTCTGTGTGCTACCAAGGAGGGGAGAGCTGGGTGATACTTAGTCCATACAACCAGCATTATTTATTCATTATTTAGGAACATAAATGCATCAGTTTCTGTCTTCACACCCATCAGTTTGTTCCTTCCCACACCCCTTCCCACCCTGGCTGTTGCACAGCTTAAGAGCTCTTACGCTGACAGCCTTCTTCTCGTTTCCAGTCCATCTTTAAGGCTACTTTACAAGCATTTGTCCTTGTGACAACATCTTCACTTAGTTTAACTGGCTTGTCTCCCTCCCTGCTGTTTACTCCCCTGCTTTACTTATAGAGATTGGTCCTACCCTTTCTCAGCCTTTATTCTGGGAGCCTAAACCAGCCGTGAGTAGCATACACACACATAACATGAGACATGGCATCTTCAAAACATCTCACATAGGCTTTGAACTTGGGTTCAGTGGAACAAAACTACATAATCAAAGCCTCCCAAGCCATAGACCAGCTTTAAGGCTTCACAGCTGTGCTTTGTGACAGTGATGCCGTTCCTTTTAAGGCCTTTAGAAGAGGTAGCAGCTTTTAAAGAGCCTTCCTCCTTGTTTATCAGGTATGTTAGGAGAACCTAAGACTTGGCGTAAGTGATAAAAGAATGCAGTGGTGCAGGAGTTCATCCATTGTTGTCCTCCTCTATTTTCCTCTTCTTCCATTGTCACAACATTGCCTCCTGTGTCAGAGAATTGCATTAGGAAAGCTAAAGGGCTAATGTCTAAATTGTCTGGGATAGGGCTCATATTTGCTCTGCTTGACATCCTTATTTCATGCATCCTCCTTCACTTGGACAGCTCAGCAGCAGGTGAAGTCATCTCTTCCAGAGAAGGGCTGTTGCTCATTCTCCCATGGATCTCATATTTGTTCACCTGTGCTTTATAGACGAGATGGTGTTCTCATTTCATTCATTACAGCAGCCGTAAGGAAGGTGATGTTCTGGACCAGTCTAGCCTTCCTAATGTTACTCATGTACTATCTGTAAACTAATGCTAAAGCTAGAGGCCATCGTTTTCTCTGAAACCTAAGAAGTGTTCTCTCAGCTGACAGATTATTTTTGGCCAAGTTAAGAGTGCGTGAAGAAGAAAAAGATTTGCCAATTATATCCTCACTGCTGCTCAGGGGCAAATGCGTGTCTTATGCATTATGATTCAGAAACCTGCTTGCACATTCTTTACCAGCCCCTGAATGCTCTGTATTGATCTGTCAGTTAAAGGAAAAAAACAAAAAGATATGAATAAGGATTATTGTGCAATGCAGGATGTGTTTGGGCAGTACCTCAGGGTAAAAGCTTCCTCCCACCAAAGAAAACTTAGCAGCAGCCCCAGTTTTGACCTCATGAAGGAAAATCAGTCACCATTATGATGGCAGGAATATTGGTGACTAAAAGGGGTCTGTAGTCCAAAATTAGATTTTCTTTAGATGTAGTTTATTCTGGAATTGGATTCAGAAGAAAAATCCAGTTTCATTTGGTTTAATTTCATTGTTAGCTTTTGGCCTTCCAAAATAGTTTGGCCAATATATTCTTCTCAGTATTGAAGGAAGGTGACATCAGGAATCTTTAGATCTCCTAAGTCAACGTGACCTTTCTTTGATATCAGAGGCTCCAAAACCCCTTTGATATCAGAGGCTCAAAAGAAACAAGTCTCTTTTTCTGACCTGCTTTAGGAAGCATCCCCCACTGTGGTCCACATCCCTATTCTCTACTCAGAGCAGACAAGTTCAAACAACCACCTTGAAGATTACCTTTGCCTCTGCCGGAAGGGGCTGGTTGCTTCTGGTCTGGGAGTGAACCCAGTAGTGTGGACAATGGGAGGACTGAAACATTAGGGATCAACCCTGAAATGATGGTTGCTGCGCTTAGAGTGAGGTGCTGGCACTGCTGAAGCAACACAGCAAAGCCATATTTTGTCACACCTCCATTTGTCCTTTCCTTAGCTGATTTCCTACATCAAGCTAGAAGCAGTCATCTGGCAGGAGAGCTGTATAAATGGCAGAGAAATTCCCCATCAGCTCTTTTGGGGAAAAATCAATTCTCTTCATTCAAGAAGCTCTGAGCTTGCTAAGCCCCGTACCTTTTAACTGCAAATGACTCGAATTATTTTTCCCTTATCATCAGTAGAGCACAGGAAAGCAAATCCAGCCTGAGGCTGAGCTTAGTTTATTTACAGGCCAGTTTAAGCCAGCCTTTTTATGAACTGATTTTTATATATGTGTGCAAAAGCCTGCCTCTGTTGAAAGCCATGGAAGTCCTGTTTTGATGGCATGAAGAAGAGTCCAGCCTAGAAAGGTCCAAATCCAACCAACTGGTGAGCATTTGTGTCACCTACTGTATCCTGGGCTGCATCAGAAGGAGCATGACCAGCAGGTAGAAGGAGGTGATCCTCCCCCTCTACTTTGCTCTCATGAAACCCCACTTGCAGCCCTGTGTGCAGTTCTGGTGTCCTCAACATAAGAAAGACATGGAACTGTTGGAGCAAGTCCAGAGGAAGCCACGAGGATGATCAGGGACTGGAGCAGCTCTCGTATGGAGCCAGGCTGAGAACATTGGGGCTGTTCAGCCTGGGGAAGAGAAGCTGCGTGGAGACCTCAGAGCAGCTTCCAGTGTCTGTAGAGAACTACAAGGATGCTGGAGAGGGACTCTTCAGGGACTGTAGTGATAGGAGAAGGGGTGATGGATTCAGACTGAAACAGGAGAAGTTCAGGTTGGATGTAAGGAAGTTCTTTACTGTGAGGGTGGTGAGGCACTGGAATGGGTTGCCCAGAGAAGTGGTAAATGCTCCATCCCTGGCAGTGTTTAAGGCCAGGTTGGACAGAGCCTTGGGTGACATGGTCTGGTGTGATGCATCCCTGGCAATGGCAAAGGGTTGGAACTGGGTCATCTCAAGGTCCTTTCCAACTCAAACCATTCTATGATTTTATGATTCATGGGGAAGGATGGATGCTGGCACTCCTACCAGATGTCATGTTGCTGGTAGTCTAAAAGCAGGCAGCCATGAAGTAGGCTGCCATAAAATGAACAGAGATAGGCAGGGTCAGGAGCAAGAGGGTTTAGGTACAAAGCATGGGGAGGAATGAGAACAAAATATGACCCAAAGAATTCTTTGTATTCAGTGGATATTATTTTAACACCTTCATTGTTCAAGCTGGGAGAAATTTCTTCTAGCAAGGGTGCATCTTTCCTGGGGAATGCTTGTGGGAGAGTGAAACACTGGTAATTACTATTGCCAAGTCCATCAAGCAGCCCTTGTATGAACTGCTTGGCACTGTAGATGGCATGCAATGGCTTGCCTTCAGACTGCTATTGTAATTTACATCACAACTGTGCTTCTGTCTTAGCACAGTGTACTTAACACTATTTATGGGAATATTTCTCCCTCAGTAGCTTCCTGTAGAGTGTGTGCAGCCTATTCTGCAGGCTCTGGTTTTCTTGCGTAGCATCTATTTTATACTCTGCATTTTAAATTCCTTTAAGTGCAGGCAGTTGAGGAACACGTTTCTGTGTGTAAAAAAGAGATATCACTACTCCATCCCAGTTCCCTCATGCAGTGTCTGTATAGTGTTTATGGGCCAGTACCTATGTTCCAAGAGACTGCGGCATTTCAGGAGGCAGAATAATCCCAGTCTGTGTTCACCACTGAAGCTGATAATGTTCTGTGAAATTCTTCCACATATAAGGAATAGGCTGAGGACACTGGAGCTGTTCAGCCTGGAGAAGAGAAGCTGCGTGAGACCTCAGGGAAGCTTCCATTGTCTGGAGGGGGCTACAAGGATGCTGGAGAGGGACTCTTCATCACGGACTGCAGTGATAGGACAAGGGGTGATGGGTTCAAACTTAAACAGGGGAAGTTTAGATTGGATATAAGGAAGAGGTTCTTTACTGTGAAGGTGGTGAGGCACTGGAATCGGTTGCCCAAGGAAGTTGTGAATGCTTCATCCCTGGCAGTGTTCAAGGCCAGGTTGGACAGAGCCTTGGGTGCCATGGTTTAGTGTGAGGTGTCCCTGCCCATAGCATGAGGTTGTTGGAACTGCGTGATCTTAAGTTCCTTTCCCTCCCAAACCATTCTTTGATTCTGTGATATAAGGTGGAGTGTTGATATCGATGTAACAATAACTTTTAGCTGAGATCACAGACCTCTTATACTAGGCATTACCAAAATCCATAGACAGCTTCAGAAAGCTTGCTTTGTAAGTAGATGTATGAGATCAAGAATGAAGGAATAAACAAAAGTAACCACAGAAGATGCATCTACATTGTCAAATCACTCCCACATCTTTGTCCGCTGATCACCCATATTGCATAAATATTAATTCTCTACCAACTATTCTGTGATTCCATAATATTGTTCTATTCTGTATTAGGTGATTTCCTGAGGTAATAGTTGGACTGGATGATCTTAAATGTCTTTTCCAACCTAGTTGGTTCTATGAGTCTATGATTTGGGTTGGGGTTTCTGTGAAACAGTCTGCTATTTTTTGAGTGTACCAACTAGTCCTCTCCAAAATCAAACCTTGGTATTTGTGGGCTGAATCACCTCTGTCTTAATGGAGTTTAGCTCCTTGCACCATCCGGAACCTTCCAATGCTCCACTAGACTTGCTGTGCCAGCCTCTAATAGAATCATAGAATAGTTAAGGTTGGAAAGGATCTTAACATCATTTAGTTCCAACCCCCCTGCCATGGGCAGGGACACCTCACACTAAACCATGCCACCCAAGGCTCTGTTCAACGTGGCCTTTGAACACTGCTGGGGTGGATGTCAAGACATATAATCCATCCTCACACAATCATGCCATAAAACCCCTCTCTGGTAAGCAGCAGCAAAGTTTTCATGTGCTTCAGGTTGCTCTGGTATGAAAAAAACCCCAACAAACAAAGAAAAAAGGGCCCAAAATTGACATATCTTAGCACTACAGAGCACCTTGGTTAAGTCCAGAGCCATATGCTATGAGCCATATGCTATGAGCCATGGACCCCACTGGTTCATTTCAGAGGGTACAGTCCAGGACAGGGTAGATAACAGTTGTCACAGATGGAGTGACAAATACATTTATTGATGTAAACCAGTGATTTAACAAAGTTTGATAGTTAATATTTTGGTGATTCAACAAGGTTTGATGGCCAGGCACACTAGAGTATGTACTACATATAGGACAGGATCAGACAAAACTGTCAGGGACACTCTCCCATTGAGTCATAAGGTTCAGAAAGGACCCCCCTGCATTCTAAACTCCTGCTTAGAGGGAAGTCTAGGTGGAACTGGATCCAGACTTAGTCCCAGACTTGGTCAATGGATTACATCTAAGTAGTTATATGTGTGCAATCAATCCTTTATATCACTTAGCTAAGACTTCAAAGTTTAGCATGCTGTTAATCAGTTATTGAGGATCTGTTGCAGCAAGGGATCTCTCAGCCTTGAGGAATAACCTTAAGAAACATCCCCACTCAATGGGAGATCCTGTTGTGCAGCCTTCTGCATGCAGGAGAGCACAACCGGCTCTGGACTGTCCACTATTTATGGAGTGAGATAATAGAGTTATAGACACATTTGTATACTGATTACAGAAGTTAGAGGGCTTTATCAACCTTGACTTGAGCCAAACCTTGACCAGCGCTATGGTTGGCAGGGGGTGCACATTGCTTAGATTAGCCCTTGGCTATTGTGTCTCCCCTGAATCCACTTTGAGTCATTGCAACCAGATGAATCCATTACCACCACTGATGGTTATCACTTGAGCAGAGTTATGGGAAACAAAGGACCATATAGTCAAGGACATAAGGGCTCATATAGTCAAGGTCATAAAGGACCATGTAGTCAAGGTCCTAGAATAGACATTTTTGACCAGTGTAAATATAACCATAATAAAGTCTTGTGTCAGAAAAGCTTATTAAACTCTCAGAGTCCTCCCAGCTCCAGTTTTCTTACCACTGAGCCCAGCTTGAGGAAAGGAGGATGAAGTGTAAATGTAAGGCTAACATCAAGGGGTGATCTCAACATGAAAAGCCTGAGCCTCCACTAGTGAGCAGGATTAGCTTAGTAGGAGAAAACCTGCCACACTGATGATGTCTGACAATGTAACATACAGAAAAGATTAAATATGTCAAAGCACATCTTCATACGTTTGAAGTAGTCTTAACTTGTGCCTAACTGATTACTTTGAGACATGAAAAGCTGTATTCTGATTATGACATTAGGTTCAGGTTTGTAAGTCAATGGACATCTGCTGTGCAGGAGAACTCCAGAAGTCACAAGAGACACGTATCTGAATCCTTTGGCTGAAGTATCAGCCATGTCTTCTACATGGCCCATACAATCAGAGCATGTTGATTAGCAGAGCAGTGGGAACATGAAGGTGTCAGTCACAACGATCTGGTTATGCTTTTCCACATTACATGCATGCTTCCAGCCCTAAGTCTTTGTTATTTGCATTCAAGGTCAGGCATTCACTTCTGATCAGATGGTCTGCAAAGCCTAGGAATCATGTAAATCCTCCCCAGACTCTTCTATGATTCACTTAGCTTTTCCTCCATACCTTCTATACCCAGAGCAGTTTGCTGTGGATCTTGGATAAAGACACTAATGCTTTTAGTGGGTGTTCTGTGATGTGCTGATCTGTACTATGTCAGGGCTTTCCTCAACCTCTTGAAGTACTGTAACAGGCTGCAGCAGCAAAAGATAAAACTGAGATGTATGGCTTAAGACTGATACTTACCTTGTAGGAAATCAGGGAGCTCTGTGGCCAGGAGTCATCAGGTTAATTGTGTGTTTCATGATGCTGTATCATTTGCAATGAAACTTTATTTCAGCCATTCATGTACATTAGATAGATGCTTCTCTTCCTTACTGTTAATTGCATTTCATCAGTTTCATTTGTCTTTTCTTACAAGGAGGATTCACACTTGTGAAACGTTTTCCATCTGTCTCAACTGCTGATTTAAGACGCAGAGAGACAACAGGTTTTCAAACCTGCGCAAAACAAAAGCATAAGCTGTAATTTAGGAAATCTGCTCAGTAGTCTATGATACAAAATGCTCATCTCTCCTTTTCTGTCCCTTGTCCTCCTGTGACAGTACTGTGCTGTTGCAGCTCTCCCAGTTTCCTTTCCCTATGTCCTTCCCCCTCTATTTTACTTACCAGACTCTCCCTATCCCAATCACAATTCTGTCACACTCTTGATCAAAATGAAATAGCTTGTTCTTCTCTCTTGATTTGTTCCTAAGTCCTCCCAGGTTTCTGATTGTTTTCTTTACCTATCCCTGCCTCCTCCTCACCTTACCCACTCTATTTCATTTCATTTCACTTCATTTCGTTTCATCTTTTGAGGCAGTACAGTCAAACTTGAACACAATATTCAATGTGAGAACATCTCATTAAATGACATAATGGCATTGTGCTACTTTCAGCTTATTCAGAGTTCCATGCTTCCTGTACAACATGATTTTCTTTTCTTTTGCCACTGCCATTGTGGATGTGGCAGATGTATTGCTGGAAGTGTCCACATTTGGACTCTGAATGGAAGAATGGGAGAGTATCAAAGAGGTTACTGCAGCCAACTGTACTACAAGAGGCAGTTGAGGAGGCAAACTCTTCACTCTGATTTCCCATGGTAACATTGGTGGAATGGCTGTATGGAAACCTTAGGCTAAATGATTTTGTTTTGTTTTGTTTTATTTTGTTTTCCATTGTAGGGGAGTTGGAGGTCTAGGCAAGAAAGATTCCTCATCGCTACAGAAACAATTGGGATCTGAGTTCAGGTCAGTTCTTGGCACAGGATGATATTGAAAAAGATGCTTTACCTCACTCTGCTTTTATTTTCCATCAGCAAAACAACTTTACTAACCTAACTTCTTATTCACTGGGATGGAAGCTCTCTTAGAAGAGGTGTTCCTTGAATATTAAACAGTTTTTGTGAGTCCCTCTTTCCTCTACATCCTTATCCTATGAGACTCTTCCCAAGCAGATCTTTGGCTTTTTCCCTTTTCAGTGCTGTGGACTTACGTCCTTTGTGGTAGGATGCTGTAGGAAGTAAAGGTGCTATGTGAGCACAGTGGGGTCATCTTGGACACCAGCAGTATGAATCATGGAGAGGACATAACCAAATGGGCCTTCTTTAGGGCTGGCCTCAGATCTTAAGGTCCTTTCCAACCCTAACTATTCTATGATTCTATGATGTTAATCCTCTGTGAGCAAAGAGATGTTAATCTCTTCTCCTGGGTTAGGGAAGTAAGAGGCAGGTTGCACAGTCAAGTCTAACTTAACCTTAATGAATTTCTAATGACTGTCAGTAGGCAAATGATGCTATTTGGAAATAGCAGCAGGAGCATGTTGAGTTCTGTTGAGCAAAGCAGAAGGCAGCATAGCTTGGGCTGCTTCCCTTGTCAAGCCTGCTCTATAACCCTGCATACCTTCCCTCTTACTGTGCATTAAACCTGTTCCTACAGCAAGCAGAGTTCTAGCATCATTTTTTTTTCCTGGTATGGCAGGTATGTGCAGCTAAACCCTAAGCACAGACAATCAATTCTGTCTTCCCAGATCTTTTCTGCCTGCTTCAAACAAAGCGAGAACAGAGTTCATACAACAAAATTCCATTCATCCCTCCTATTCCTTGCTGCATATTTAGGCTAATTTTTTGCATTGTGTTCATGAAAATCACCAGGGATACAAAAATATAGTAGGCTTGTGCTTCTTCAAGACAGCTACAGCAGGGAGTTTCATGTTTTCCCATATAAATAGATTTAAGAATGCTGATGTTATTAAAATATCCATCACTAGTGCTCTTATCAGTCTGTGAATGGAGGGGAAGTTTTGAATGGAATGGCCTTTACATTTCCACATTCCACTGGAAATCAGTAGAGTAAGAGAAAATAGTTATTCTTATCAATAAATGTAGAGGGGGTTTAACCCTGGAAAATGCCCCTCTGCAACTCCTGGCATCTCCCACTCTTTTTCCTCCATTCACCAAAGAAGCACTTAAGTCTGTAATACCCACTGGGAAGAATATGTGGCGTATTCATTTAATGCTGCACCATGGAATTTTCTTCTTCTTTGTACACCACTATCCCAGTTGCAGGAATTTTTGTCCTTCTTTGTGGGATAAGGATTTAATTGCCATCTTTTCATGAAGAAGATGGTCAAATTAAATGGGGAAAGAACACATTTCAGCAGCAGCCTGAGTTATACACAATTAGAAGCTAAGTCAAGCATGTATTTACTCCAGAGCTCCCCCTTCACCACCAGTCCTAGGCCTCTGTTCACCCCTCATCTCCTCCTGTTATGCCAATTCTTCCCTATTTCTGATTCCTCCCTGCCTTTGCACCTCCTTTTGTCCTGGCCGTGTAAAAGTGGAGGTCATCCAATAATACTGCATCTGATGCTATTGCCAAGTAACCCTTTTTTAGGGCAGCATGAGCTAACAGGTACAAGTTAAGCATGTGAAAATACAGCAAAGGAAGAACAAAAGTGACACAACATCATCCAGTTTGTCCTGATCCTCCTGAAATAGGTAATTGCCATCTTTATCTGCCATTGGAAGTTCTTGCTGAATATAGGTAATGGGATACTAGGAAGAAAGAGGTTGTTAAACCACAGGTTGCTTCACTCACCGATTTCTTGTCTAAATCCTCATTTAGCTTTGAAAACCATGCTCTTTTCCTACCTTTCTTAGAGATCTTCTTCTAATACCCAAATACCTCAGCCCAGACCCTTAATTTTTACAAGATATTAAAGTTGTTTTATACGAGACTGCTTACACATTTAAGCCTCTGAATCCCTCAGCTAGTTTTAGTGCCGCTCTGACAATGAAAAGGGCTAATTCAAGATCTATTCTTACATTTATAGCACCATAAAGAATGTTCAGAGTAAAGACTTCATTTGCATACATCATAAAAATAAAGAAAATAATTTGCATAAAAGGCTGTGCATGTAGCACTGCTTTGACTGAATAAGGAATGTTGGGAAATATGATTGTAAGATGAGAAAGAGGAGGCAGCGAAGAAGATGGCTTATAAAATGTAGGAAGGTTTTCAAGAGGTGGGATGCTCTGCTTCCTTATATTGCTAAATCCTTTGGGATTTTGCAGGTTTGAGGCAGACATGAGTTATAAAGGTCCCTGGGAATCCCTGTAGAGGTGCTCTGTGATGGGTGGCAGCTTTAGGGATGGATTCTCTGGGTTGAAATCAGTAATCAATGCTTTTCTCACTCTAGGATTGCCCTCATCTGGCCAAATCTGGTGGGAATTCCCAGTGACTGGTTATGGATATGTAGCATGTGTCTGCATCCTAGATTCTCTCCGGTGTGATTCAGTATTGCTTAAGTCAGTAGCATGAGTTGGAAGTACACTGGTTTATTGTGCAAGGGGAGAATCTGGGTTGGTGACATACACATACCTTTATGGTATGATGTAGTGCCCATTTAGGGTTTTCTTCATTTTAGCATCAGAACCATGGAAAATAAACCTGAGAGCCTACACTGATGGTGTTCGTCTTAGTTCATGGTTGCATTATTCCCATATGAACCTCTTTTTTCTTAGAAAGTAATTTTGCTTTCTGTTTTTATTACTTCTGTTTGTTTGTATTGTCTTCAACGATGCTCTACTTGAAGCAAATGTGAAGCCAGAGGAGCACAGATTTTAGATGCTAACAACAAACTGCTTCCTACAGCTTTCGAAAGTGCTTGGCCACTTTGCTGTTTTGGGGCTTTGGATACACCACTATAGATCTTCCCAGTTCCCCAAGTCTTTTGGGTAGGGTTTAGGTTTCCGTAACTCAGTTCTCTCCCCTGTAAAATGAGGATTGTCAGAGCTGATGCTGCACTGAGAAGCAGTGTAAAAGGTAAATAGAATGGAAATACAGATCCTGAGAGCTAAGCGTAGCAGCCTAAAAAGTTCTGTGGCAGGTTGTGGCTGTCCTGTGGTCTCCTCTCATCCAGCTAGTGACTGTAAAGCAGAATTGCTATTGGGATGGAAAAGCCTCAGGAAATGTTTGAGTCCTATGCTTGAGTAGTTACGTCTAACACTGGGGTGATTAGCTGCTGCTGTGGGGAAAATCACTCAATACACATCAGGGTTTCACAGCCCTCTCTGATCCTGCCCTCATGTAAAGGTTAATGGATCTATGAATTGCTGGAGCGCATAGACCTTACCCACAGACCATGCTGATAAAGCAGCCCATGAGGACTGCAGGTCCAGTACCTATCTGACCGCCAAACCATTGCCACTATATGGGAGGTCTCCCTGTGGAATCAAGGGAGGAAAGACTGCTGCGTGCATCGACAGTAGCTGAATTTCATAGGTTTAGTTCATAACAAGGCTGTGGTTGTATCTTCGTATTTCAATAGTTTCAGAAGACTGTAGGCATCAGAAATCACACAGAAAACAATTTGCAAGGTCTGGAGATTCTGCTTGTCTCAGCCCAAATCTTCACATAGAGACCCCTCCTTCCCACCCTTTGCCTTTTAATTTAAGTGACAATAAACGTGCTTTGCTTCACACGCTGAGGCCATGCTACATTAGCTACACACGCGCATGCAGACGCAGGGACAGCTGCATTTCAATAGGGAAGTAAAACCTATATGGCTTGACGTTCAGTTTTAACCCATGGTATAAAGCAGCTCATTGTGTATTATAGGATGATTGCAGCACAATTGCAGCTGGAACTGGATCTTTCGAAGCAGAACAGCTGAAGTTAGAAGAGTGTAGAGAAACTATGGGATGTTGTCACCTGCCTCTGCCCTGCACTACTGAACAGATCTGGGTGCCAGGTCTCCCGAACAGCACATGTCCAAGCTCTGGGTCTCAGACTCTTGCAAACCAAAGAGCATCTTGCCTAGAGCTGTTATTTCTCCTTGCTCTCTGATATCTTGGTGCTGTTAAGAGGAATCTCCATGAAGACAATGTATAAAACCAAACGGGATGAAGGGAGGAGGGACTGTAAAGGGCGGTTGTGTTTTGGGGGCTCTGATGATTCATAAGGCTTGTGAAAAATTCCATACCGTGCATAGCAGGTTTGGTTTCCTCCCCAGCACATAGCACTCTATATTATGCACCAGTTCTGTGCCTGGAAATGGAAAAGTTGCTCACTTTTAGGATTTTCTTTTTGCCAGGTATGGTATCTTTCAGCTTTGAAACAGAATCCTCTTTAGCTGACCAGCAGCATGCTACAACAACCAAGACAGCCAGTTTGAATGTGATGCTAGCAATGCCAGTTAGTAATTTATACCGTATTACACAGCAGGGCAGGAGCAGCTAATGAAGTGCTACCTAAGTAAACAGTCATTTGTGCGACTCCAATTAAACCTTTGGAAGTATTTCCAGCAGAGTATATAGCACTAATGAATCTCATTATTACAAAGTGCCAAGCAGAACAAAGTGGACGGGGAGACCTTGCCCATCAGCCCTCTATGGCCAGAAACCTAAGAATCATAGAACCAGAGAATGGTTTCGATTGGACCTTAAGATCATCCAGTTCCAACCCCCCTGCCATAAGCAGGGACACCCGACACTAAACCATGCCAGCAAGGCTTCATCCAACCTGGCCTTGAACACTGCCAGGGATGGAGCATTCACACCCTCCCTGCGTAACCCATTGCAGTGCCTCACCACCCTAACAGGAAAGAATTTCTTCCTTTTATCCAATCTAAACTTCCCCTGTTTCAGTTTGAACCCGTTACCCCTTGTCTTGTCACTACAGTCCTTAATGAAGAGTTCCTCCCCAGCATCCCTATAGGCCCCCTTTAGATACTGGAAAGCTGCAATGAGGTCTCCACGCAGCCTTCTCTTCTCCAGGCTAAACAGCCCCAACTCTCTTATCCTGTCTTTGTATGGGAGATGCTCCAGACCCTGATCATCCTTGTGGCCTTCTCTGGACTTGTTCCAACAGCTCCATGTCCTTTTTATGTTGAGAACAAACCCTATGTCACTCAAACACTAAGCCATGTCACCCAAATCTTGCAGCCATAACTTAGCATGGACACAGCTTGCACCATGAAGAGGAAGAATTCCTCGAGATGAGCTCTGTGTAGTCAGGCTGCTCAGATGTGGCAACCCTGTCTCCTCCCCTCCTATCAGCCTCTCATCCTGAGTACCTCCACCCTCCTGTCTTTCTCCATGACCTCACTTTTCCTGTCCTCACACTCTTCTGTCTCCAGGAAAAGCAATTTTTCTCCCCTCTACTTCCTCATCTCTGCTCAATCACACCAGAGGAATAGAATATGTGAATATCCAGAGCAGTAGAGATCGTCCCTTGCCCACTTCTGCCTTCTTTGCTAGAGATAATGCAGAAACCATCACGCCAAATAAGCTCAGTCTGTGAAATTTCTATCACTTTTCTTTCCTTCTTCTTCACCTTATTAATATTGCAACTGTCTCACTCTATAATCTCAAGCGTTAGCTTTACCCAGGCACGCAGCTCTGTGCTAATCAAAGCTTTGACTCCTGATATTTTCCCCTGTCCAAGTTGGAACAGAGAAAATGAGATCTCAACAGCAAAGCACACACACAAATCGTTAATATTTGACCTCTGGAAAGGACTCATTTATTAAACATTTTCTCATCCCTTCAGGGTATTCAAAGACACAGTTTCTTTGCGCATTGCTTTGGCAGTAATACTACAGCATTTCCCCATGGGCTTCTCTAAGTGATCTCAAGTGTACATTAATAGCCCTTTGCCTTTGGCTTTCATGAGTATAACACACACTTAGTCACAGGATCCCCCTTGGGTGCTGTGGGTGGTTTAGGTGTGGGGGTTTTTATCATTTTTTGTTTGGTTTTTTTTTTTCTTTTATCTGTTTCTTTTATCTGTTGTTGGGGTTTTTGTGTTTGTTTTCCCTTTCTTGTGTGTGTACAGCTTACAAGGAGACAGTTTGTTACTCTTTCAGTCTGAAATATAGGAGCCTTCTGCCGCAGCTCTGGAGTTTTAACAGATGGAGAATATTAAACCCTCATATCTATATCTATCTATGTATTTCAGAGTGTAAAAGGATTTATTGCCACAGAGCAAGACACTAAATGCTGGTAGCTGTTTTTTCTCATACTGAAGCATGTTTCCCTCCTGATGGTAAATGGCTCCAGGAAGACGTTGACATACTGATTGTCTACTCATATCATTCTGGGTGGCGGATGCCCTTATAGACAATTCAGAGATTGAAGGGCCTGGAATTACATATTAAAGAAAATTAAAAATCCAATCAAAACAACATAATAAAAACAGGAACCAGAAGTGCAATCGCTACAGTGAGCACTAAATCTTGAACGGGTCTGTTTCAATAAGCTGCTTGTCAAAGTTAACAGAAGAAACTTTCTCCACTCTTGGGTTGAAAAGGGAAGATTCCTGATGAAAGAGGATGTCGGATCATGTTGTGAAGTAGTGTTGGTGCGCTCACATGGCCAAATTCAAAGGTTACTAGACCGACAGCTTGAAGGTGGAGCATTAGCAGTGGAGCAGTCTCTGGTCCTCAGAACAGCTTGGATGTGGGACATTTCTAGCTCTAGGTATCAAGATAGCTACCTGCCCCTCTACTCTGCTCTCATGAGACCTCACTTGGAGTACTGTGTGCAATAATCCACTGAAATGCTCAACTTAAAAACGTGCATGGAGACCTCAGAGCAGCTTCCAGTATCTAAAGGGGGCCTATAGGGATGCTGGGGAGGGGCTCTTCATTAGGGACTGCAGTGACAGGACAAGGGGTAACGGGTTCAAACTGAAACAGGAGAGGTTTAGATTGGATCTAAGGAAGAAATTCTTTGCTGTGAGGGTGGTGAGGCACTGGAATGGTTGGCCCAAGGCTGTGAATGCTCCATCCCTGGCAGTGTTCAAGGCCAGGTTGGATGAAGCCTTGGGTGACATGGTTTAGTGTGAGGTGTCCCTGACAATGGCAAGGGAATTGGAACTGGATGACCTTAAGGTCCTTTCCATCCCTAACTATTCTATGATGCTGTGATTCTAAGATGTTGCAGGAAGATTTCTTGTGTTGGATAAAGGAAAAATTTGGCTCTGTCAGGGAGGGCTGGCTAGCTTGGTCATGGTGGTATGGATTTATATCCTCTTTGTTCTCCTCAAAAGCTTTATGCTTTCACTATATTGAGTTATCTTGATGACCTCTAGATAGGATCAGGTCCAAAGGATCTGCGTATACCAGTTTATGCCAGATTAAATATGACAACACAAGTAATCACCTTCGTACTTCCCAATTACAATCCTACCCTCAACCCAGTCATCCTGCAAGACCAGTGCTTTGCTCGTGCTTACCTGGGTTATAAGGCTCTTGTTGGGGTCCGGAGTCAATGTCTTCTCCATCTCAGAGCTACCCAACCATGTACATGCCGTGACTCTAAAGGGTACAGGAGCAGATCTGTATGCAGCACTGAGCCCATGAAGCAGCAATTAGCAGTGGTTTCTAAGTTTTCTTAGTTAAGCATTCGTTGTATGTCACCAGCGCACTCTTTCCCTCTACCCCATCCCTTAGCAGCCAGTTCTTTCTCAAGATCCGTTAATATCCTGTGATTCACCTACATATAAAGTATGTTGCTTTCTGATTCCCACCGGGCGTATGGAACAGATGTCCTTTTTCAAGGGATTTATCAGCAATTACATATAATACAGTGTAAATAAGTTTTTCAAGACCTTCAATTATGCTCATTAGCTTGAAGCTAATGAGACGTGGGATCAGATTTAAATCCACCAGCCTATAAATTTGGGGATGAAGAGGCTTGCTTTGGTCCACAGCTACAACAACTGAATGCAAAGCCAGTACAGCAAAGCACTCTAGATACTTGAGGCAAAGCTCCTCAGGATTTTACTAGGGAGTATGATTTGAGCTGTCATATTTTTACCCCAGACATTACTCAACTTGGTCTTCTTTTCCTTTAAAGGGGCTGCTATTTTAGATCCACAGGGGAGTAAAGTCTTCAAGGAACACCCTCAAGGGAAATCACAGGGCAACACAAATATAAAGATTCTGTTTCTGGGAAGAGATCATGGTTTTAGCTGTTGGCTACTCAGGTATTCTTAGTTGCACATAAAATCATAGAATAGTGAGGGTTGGAAAGGACCTTAAGATCATCCAGTTCCAACCTCCTGCCATGGGCAGGGGTGCTTCACACTAGACCATGTCACCCAAGGCTCTGCCCAGCCTGGCCTTAAACACTGCCAGGAATGGAGCATTCACCACTTCCTTGGGCATCCTGTGCCAGTGCCTCAGTACCCTAACAGTAAAGAACTTCTTCCTTATCTCCAACCTGAACTTCCCCTGTTTCAGTTTCAACCCATCACCCCTTCTCCTGCATCACTACAGTCCCTAATGAAGAGTCCCTCCCCAGCATCCCTATAGGCCCCCTTCAGACATTGGAAGCTGCTCTGTGGTCTCCACGCAGCCTTCTCTTCTCCAGGCTGAACAGTCCCAACTTTCTCAGCCTGTCTCCATACAGGAGATGCTCCAGTTCCCTGATCATTCTCGTGGCCTCCTCTGGACTTGTTTCAACAGTTCCATGTCCTTTGGATGCTGAGGACACCAGAACTGTACACAATGCTCCAGGTGAGGTCTCAGAAGGGCATCAGGTGCTTTAGATAAGAGTACCTTTGGGGACTACAGGGTGCTTTGCCCCCTTAGAGCCCTTCTGTTTAGAGCTGCTGGGGAAAAGAAACACCAAACCAACAAGCCCCCCACACACACACACAACTTTCCCCAACAAAACAGAAGACAACAGCTATGTCTACTTTAGTAGCTCCACTTCTGTTTATCAGTGTCATTTCTGCAAGCTGATCTTTTCAGTACAATTTCTTTCTGCTCTTCCCCATAGGAAAATCTCATAATCCTGTCAAACATTTATACACACACATATACACACATGTGTATTCTTTTGCCTTGCTGATTAGAAATAGCTCAAGAGAGCAGCTTCATCCATGGTGGGCTATTAATAGGAACAAGGGTGAAGAAGTTTCTGATAGAGAAATACTTTGTTAGCCTTCTCAGTTTCTCATCCCAAGGAGAACAGGGCTATTGGTCTACTGCAAACGTATCTGAAGATAACTGACATGTATTTAATATGCTGATTTTTGTTGTTGGATCTTGGCTGAAGGAACAAAGGAAATGAGACAGGATTAGATACATCCCAAAGAGATAAAAAAGGTATGCCTGGTGCAGGAATGTGCAGCAGCCTTTGAAGTCTGTGGGAGGTATGACTGTTCTCTCCAGCTCAGAGTTTGTATCAGATTATTTAACTCTTTTTAGGGCTGTATATTAGCAGACTTTCTCAGTAGTGCCGCTTTGTGCAAGCAAGTCAATGAGCAGACTGTAGCAGAACTACTGATATACTTCTCTTCCCTCTGTCATGATCAATAGTGTATTACCTACTCTACTGCTCAGTGTAAAGTAAAAGAACACTTATCCCAAAAGCCATTCTAACACCTTAAAGCTTCTTTGTTTTTTCTCTTCATATGCATTTAGAATAGATATGTAGGTAGATTCTGTTTTGCTGGAATTAAGTCTTTCCATGCGTAGGATCATAGAGGGAGGCAACCTTAGAATCATAGAATAGTTCGGGTTGGAAAGGACCTTAAGATCATTCAGTTCCAACCTCCTGCCATGGGCAGGGACACCTCACACTGGAACTGGTTGCCCAAGGCTCTGTCCAACCTGGCCTTGAACACTGCCAGGGATGGAGCATTCACCGCTTCTTTGGGCAGCCTGTTCCAGTGCCTCAGCACCCTCACAGTGAAGAACTTCTTGCTTATGTCCAACCTGAACTTCCCCTGTTTCAGTTTGAACCCGTTACCCCTTGTCCTCTCACTACAGTTCCTAATGAAGAGTCCCTCCCCAGCATCCCTATAGGCCCCCTTCAGATACTGGAAGGCTGCAATGAGGTCTCCACGCAGCCTTCTCTTCTCCAGGCTAAACAGCCTCAGTGTTCTCAGCCTATCTAAAAGTGAACAAAAGGGTATTAATTCAGAAGGATATTCCATGGCCTCATCCAAGAATGAAAGGCATCCTGGAAAATTCCAAAATGTGTTTATAAATATCATCATCCAGTGCAAGGTGCCCAAATTGACTTCAGGAGTGGATTGTTGTTATTAGATGAGTTGCTGTAATAAACAGAATCAACTAGCAGCTATTTCATAATGGAGTTTTGTAATTGCTTGTTGGATATTTCTAGGTTTTGGCTCAGAGTCTCTTATTCTTGTTGCTAACAGAAAAAGTGTAATGAGAAATAGTTGCAACCTCCTGTGGAGGACAACATCCAAGTTAGGAGCATGTGTAATGAGTGGTTTTGATTCACATTCTCTTACACTTTAGTAAATAAGTCTAGTCTCTAAAAGGCTCCCTGCACCACAGCTCAGTAATTGGCAAGAGAGGATGGAAATACGACATTCTGCAAGCAAAGCTGCACATTTCAGATTACCCTGTAAAAAGAGCAGGTGTTTTTTTGTCATGTATTCATAACTTCTTTCCACTACTCAATAATGAATTGGTATCAGTGAGTTGGCAGGACCTTACATGGAAGGATGCTGCCTTCATGGTCTCCAGAATATGGTACAGGCCCAGATACTTAGTGCTATTCCACACCACATATTAAAAGTTAGGCTGGGCAGGAATTTAATGGTTGTAGGAAAGAGTAACACAGATGCTTTTCCAGTCAACAGGGAAGAGAATTCCACATGAAGGTGTCCACTAGGCTAGAAAGGTCACACTTAAGATGGAGATCATGTAATTGAATATAAGCCTCTGTGGTAGGGGAAGAAGGTTCATGCCATAAACTCCACTGTTCACTAGCTTGTCATCAAGCATTAAGTATGCTCAGGTCAGGAAGGAAGGAAGGAAGAGAGAAAGGGAAGGAGGGAGGAAGGAAGGAAAGAGGGAAGGTAATTGCATCATGCACTGTAGCTTTAGCTATCATCACATCATTTTGCATTGCAGACCCAGGGTTTCATGTCAATTTGCAGAGCACAGCCGATCCCCATTTGTGTGGCTTCTGAGTGCTTTTTGCTTTTCCAGAGAGCCTAAAATTCAAAGGAAATCATCTCAAATTTAATGTGGTTTTGTGGTCTACTAATTTCAACCCTCTCTTTTCAGTAAACTCCCAGGTATTGATAGAAAATGCCCTGTAGAACTGACAGCCTCTCTCATAACCTTCTGGAGGCATCCAGGAGTTTATGCTCCAACAAGAGTATTTTTAAGGTACACAATCTTGCTTTCTAGTTCACTGAACTTAAGGAGGGCCTTTTGTTGATGTTACCTGCACTGTATCTTCAGGGAAGACAGCGAGTTTATAAGTAGCTTGTGAAATTCACATCCAAAAATCAGGGAAAGCGAAGAAGCAGAGAGCTAAAACATTCCTGACAGTACAAAGTTCAATATTGCAAACTGGAGGGGAAAGAAACCTCAAAGGATTGATTTTAAACTAGAATCAAATCTGTTATTTTCTCCAGTTCTTGCATATTCTTTATGCAGAGTTCAATTATGGCAAGATTATTAATCTATTAAGTGATTAATGTAAGATTCTATTAGAACAGACAGGTTTCTCATTACGGGGATCTTGGTTTATCTCATCATTGCCAACTGCAGTGTTGGGTTTTGAATGTTTAAATTCTACTCTTCTTGAAGGAAAAGGAAACTTTCTATTCTTCTATACAAACATCTAATATTTGTTTGGAGGCACACTTGAATATCTGGATTATATTTTGGCCCTAGAAATTCATTTTCATTGCTGAAAGACGCAATATATGTCCGGTGGATCTTGGGGAGGCTTCTTTACCTCTATCTAATATTTTCCGTGTAAACCAAAGATAGAAATTCTCTGGTTCAATATATTTGTTCTTTAATTGTACTGTAATTATGTTGTTTAGAAAACAGATGATGAATTAAAGTTAGGTTTAGTTGTACAAAGCTAAAATCAAACAAAATCTGAGCAGTTTCTCTTTTACAAGGATGCTGGAAAGGGACTCTTCATCAGGGACTGTAATGAAGGGGAAGTTCAGGATGGGTATTAGGAAGAAGTTCTTTACTGTGAGGGTGCTTAGGCACTGGCACATGGTACCCAAAGGAGTGGTGAATGCTCCATCCCTGGCAGTGTTCAAGGCCAGGTTGGGCAAAGCCTTGGGTGCCATGGTCTAGTGTGAGGTGTCCCTGCCCATGGCAAGGGGGTGGAACTGGATGATCTTGAGGTCCTTTCCAACCCAAACCATTCTATGGTTCTATGATTTATCATTTTTGAAGCAGAATAGCATTGGTAATAGAATTTAAATTTACTTTTTAGTCTAAACAAGCCTCAGGATTCTGATGTTAAACTATGATCTAAGCCAGACAAAATGAAGTCCCACGCTTATGCTGAAAGAATTTTTAGCTAACCAGACTTCATCCTACCTCTTTTAAAGAAAGATTGCCTCTTGGTAAAATCTGTGGCTAAGCTTTCCAAGAGAACACTGGGAGCTTCAACTCCCTGTTGTGTCATCTAAATGTTAGGCTTTGCCTTTGTAAGGAAATGCACATTACCTTGATGTCAAGCATGTCATGGGGAGGCAAAAGGTAAATGCTGTATTATAAACTGAAGGTAATAAAGACAGGAAATACGTCTGATGATGCCAAAGCTTTGTTCTTAAGGAACATGCTTTTTCCCTGGGTTTTGTTTGGGATTCATCAGCTGCAGTGTATAATATAGAAAGGCTTAAGTAACTTTAGTAATCCTTCCAAAGAAACATCTGCATCCTACAATGTGCTGCTATGCAGCGATACTTGGGAACATTTCTGTAAGAGAAGCAGTGCGGGATTTTCTCTGGTGCAGGAATGATCTCTCACCTTTGTATCCCTGCATTGCACCACTCTGAAGAAACATCCTAGTGATTCAGGAATACAAACACCATTCAGGGTCAGTGGGGTTCAGTCAGTAAGGTTTGGTTGACTCAAAGGAGAAAACCAGAGACAAAGAGGAGCATCCATAAGATGCCACATCTTAACCTAAATACTGAAGGCAGTGGGGAAACCCTCCCTCTGGTTCTGCCCATGTTTCGCTTGCCTATGGCCAGTGCTAGTGTAGATTCACATCTTCATAGCCTGGTTTATTTCCTACTTAATCAATGCTCTCCCTGAAGCCAGCAATCCTTTTTTCCTCACTCAAAGTGAAGAATTTAAGCCAGGCTGTTACAATTAATAACATTTTGAAGAGTCATGTTTACGAAGGATGTTTGTTCTTTTCTGAGGTGAAGATCAGAGCTTGTTTTGCTGCAGTTTCTTTTCCACACAAATCAAACTAGACTATTTCTTTCAGTTGTTTTTATTTTTCCAAGAGGGCTTCTGATGTTCCTTTTCCATCACATCCTTTTGCAGAATTGCTCCACTTTCCACACATTTTAATGTCTAAAAATCTGACCAAATTCCTCACTGAGCTATGTGTTTAAGCTGCCTGCATAAAAAAGGTGAAAGAAGAAATGTAATAACTATTGAGCGGAATATTCTCAGCCTTTAATCTGGCATTGATTTAAGCCTCACAATGAAAATATAAGCGAAGCAACACAAATGAATTTGCTTACATAAAACTCACTTCTTATTAAAAGTGATAAGCAAGGTCTGGGAGAAACATTTCTGCAATTCATCTTCTTTGATTATTTCTTGCCTGGGTAGGCAGGAAAGAAATCGTGTAAGAGCCTTAGCAGCCTGGCAGGGAGGGATGCACTAAGTAGAATCATAGGATCATAGAATAGTTAGGGTTGGAAAGGACCTTAAGATCATCTAGTTCCAACCCCCCTGCCATAAGCAGGGACACCTCACACTAAACCATGCCACCCAAGGCTTCATCCAACCTGGCCTTGAACACTGCCAGGAATGGAGCACTCACAACTTCCCTGGGCAACCCATTCCAGCATCTCACCACCCTAAAAGGAAAGAATTTCTTCCTTGGATCCAATCTAAACCTCTCCTGTTTAAGTTTGTACCCATTACCCTTTATCCTGTCACTACAGTCCCTAATGAAGAGCCCCTCCCCAGCATCCCTATAGGCCCCCTTCAGATCCTGGAAGGCTGCTCTGAGGTCTCCACACAGGTCTTCTCTTCCCCAGGCTCATGGGTATGTTATGAGAGGGATGTCAACATGTCCCACCTCAGGTCTGAGACCTGCTTGGTACCATGCAGAGTGTGGCAAAGGTACACTCTGTACCTTCGGTACACTGAAGCATGCGGTGCTTGGCTTATTCTGCAACGTGGCATTACGACTTCAGTAACGGACTGACAGTGTTTGCACAGTGCCTGCTATTCCAGACCCCTTTTTTCCTGGCCTGTAAGTACTATCATAAGCATGATTAACAATATTTATTATAAGTGCACATTATATTATGCATTTTATGAGGTTTCTACAAATCCATGGTCTTTAAAACGTGCATTTCAACTCAAATTCCACCTCAGCCAAAACAACGAGAATTATTACACTGCAAACCCACAAAAACAAGAAAAAAAAAGACTTTATTTTTCAATAACACTTTATTTTCTGCAGATGGAGTCACAAGGGATCTTTTTATTTGCCTACAACTGCTTTCACTATAATTTTACACTCATCTGTCTTCTCAGGGATCATATGCACATTGTATGTGCAAGGATTGTATGCCTTGCTAGTGGTATGCAGCCACTTCTGGGTGGAAAACTGAAGCTTTTCATTCACGTGCCATTCCATACCACTGGAAACTATAGGTCAAATTTCAGGTGGCCATACGTTATCTGTCTTTTTCTGTACAATCTATTTTTAGAGACCAGCATCCAATTGCTAAGTTGGCTACAAAAATAGTTATTTTATGATAACATTCAAGCATTTTTAGATAAGGAAATTAAGCTGATGGGATGCATGAAGAAATCAGTCAGCTCTTTGATATTTTATCACAGGGAAAGTGAATACTTAATATGTAACAGCTAGAGATTACAGAAGATGCTTTAAAGTGGGTAATACACTGATTTAAGGGGAGATGTTAAGAAATGATCAGTAGCTGTTGAATTTGAATCGGTTGTACAAACTGGGACTAACCTTATATAGTATTTCCATAATGTGTTATTTTGCCTCCATGCACAGTCAGGAGGTACTGGTAGTTCAGATGGGGAAAAAAAAGATATCACAGAGGAAGAACAGTTTTAGCTATGTTAGTAAATCAGCAAATACATTTCCTAACACAAAGTACCAGGTTGTTCACTCAGGGACAGATAATTCCCACTGTAAATGATGTCACATCAGGTGAAAGTGAGAAAGAGAAAAGCTTGTGCATCCCAGGCAGAGAATAAATTATTAATGCACAGGACCAGGGAAAGATGCGTGCGACAATAGGATGTGGTAGGCAAAGTATTTCTAGTGCTAAGAAGGACTCTTCATCAAGGACTGTAGTGATGGGTTTAAACTGCAACAGGGGAAGTTCAGGTTAGATTTAAGGAAGAAGTTCTTTACTGTGAGGGTGGTGAGGCGCTGGAAAAGGGTGCCCAGAGAGAAGTGGTGAATGCTCCATCCCTGGCAGTGTTCAAGGCAAGGTTGGGCAGAGCCATTGGTGACATGGTTCAGTGTATGACATCCCTGCCTATGGTGGGGGGGTGGAACTTGATGATCTTAAGGTCCCTTCTAACCCTAACTATTCTGTGATTCTATTCTATGATTCTATGACTGCTGCCATGGTACAAGATACTGTGGGGACTTCAGATTACCATCTGTCATTCTAAGCAAAGAAAGTGAGGTAAAGTAAAAACAGAGCTTAACAGATCTACTGATATAGTGGGGAGAGGGGAGATGCTACCTGAAGAAAGGCATTTCTAAGCTGCTGCAATCTGCAGTTTAGCATTGACACATGCTGGCTGGTTTCTTATTGACTATGTAAGAAACTATGTGTATATAGACTGTGTATATTTACTATATATAGTGGAAATATTGGGACTGCACAGATGAAATTCCAGTATGGAAATTCACCTGTTTGCTTTCTGGAAAAAAATGCCAAAACCAGTGCTCCTTACATGGCACTTCAGCAGAAACACTAGTAGCTGAAATTGTCTCTATATGGCACAGCAAAATGGGGCCTGAAAGGAGCTGTTTATCCCTAAGATCAATAATATTATAAGAACAGAGTAATAAAATGCTCATCAATATATTTATGCCAAACTTGGGTTAATATTGTCCTGGGGAGACTGTCTGACTAGGGTTTAGGTGGAGCCTGATGAGCTGTCAAGCTGGCAATAGCAGGGGAGAGGGCAGCAATGGATTTGTCTCTTTCAATATGTGCTTCCTAAGTAAATCATAGCAACAAGCACATATCAACAGAAGTATCTCAGTGTCCCATCTCCACTTCTTAATTCTGCTGGGTTCTACACAGCTCCTGTGACAGTTCTCCCCATACTGCTTTAGTGGTACTTGAGACTGCTGAGGAATGATTTCTTATTGTTTTCATTCCTTTATGCATTTGAAGGACCAACATCTCAGTGAAATAACAAAGTACAGTGCAATACCCAAGAAGTATGATTATGTGACACAGTTCTCTTCAAAAAGAGGTCATTGTACCCAAAAACTCGGAAGAATCCTTCTTAATAATGTGGTTTGAACTGTTCACAGCTACTGAGAACTATAAGTCTGTTCTGCCACCAGCTGTTTCCAAACCAGCCTAGAGAAAACATGGCTCATAGTTATGAGCTTCAGCTTATATTTGATTTGTTTCTTCGTGTCATACAAACCCAGTGCTTTCGAGTAAAAGAATGTGACCCCTTTTTCTTCTTTGCATAATTTGTTACTTTTGAAATTCATCTTACTTTCAAGACTGTCGTATCTGAGTGCTTTCTATTTAGGATAGTTATCCCTGTGTTTTCCCAAGCTTTGATTTGTTGGGATTTCAGTGCATCTTACCTGTGCGTTAGATTTCATGGGTAATACTTCAAGGAAGGCCATTTATTTTATTTAATGATGCAATTACAAAGATATCTTGTTTATTACATTAGTGCCCACATCCACGTCAGGCTTGTCTTGAGGAGAAGTAGCATCATTTGTCTTATTCGGGACCTGTAACTTTACGCTTCAATTACTCTGTGCTATTCCATAAGTAACATTGCCAGGATCTCTATTAGATAGGGACACCAGGTGACTAACAGAAATTTAATACCCTGGCATTTTCAGCTGCAGAGTACTTGGTCCTATTATTAATCAAGACACCAGAGCCTTATTCATCTCCTGATTAAAGATTTCAGCAGAAGGGAATCATGCAAGCTTTCAGTACAGTACTTTTAATTAGGGACAAATTCAGCATATCACTATGCATTACTTCTTTAGTAGGTGCAATTAAAGAGCTGATCTGTAACGAGCCTCTCGTTACAGAGGAAAACTATTCCTCTTTAAGTCCTAGCAGTCTGCTCTTTAAACACAGACCAAAAGTAATGGGGCATAAAATCTATCCTTTGGAAAGGTGGATAGGAAATGTCCTGTGGTCACTTTGACCACCTGAAGGCTGAGCACCTTTAAAGAAGGCAGGTTTGGTCATACTACATAGTATGCAAGCACACTCACAGTCTTCATGCAAGCTAGAAGTATGAGAGTCACTTCGGTTTAAGAAAGAGTTTATGAATTATCTAAAAAAAGCAGTAGAATTTGATGCAGCTCACTTCAGTGATCTGAATCTTATATATCCAGTTCAAGCTAAATTATCTAGGCTCCTGGTAGGAAGAGAAAGACTTCTTCAGTTAGGGATTTATGCCATCCTGTGATAAGTGTTTGAGGCTGGTTATCGATGCAAACTGTGTGATATATCACACATGGCAACTAGGCTACTCTAAGACATTAGATGAGGCAGAGGAGGAAGAGTTTATATAACCAAAAAGGTTAAGTGCTTGAATGCTTTAGAAACTCAGTAAAGGAATTTGGTCCATTTGCAATCAGACATAAACCCTCTGGTTTGCATATATTAATGTTTCTGCAGTGGTTACCACAACTTTCTTTGGGCTGATGCTTCCCTCAGCTTTCCATCCTCTCATCACAAGCTTTTCCACTGAGAAAGAAACACCTCTTCAAAGATTAACTCTGTTTTGTAAAGCTTCAGTGGTGGTGTGAACATCACCATGAAGCACAATTGCAAATGAAGGGTGCGTGCTATGGAACTGAGACAGAAAGTTCTCCAAAGCGGCATGGATTTTAGTTGAGATGATGTATACAAACATTACAAGCCCATTATTATGGGAAGCATGTGGACCAAAACCAAATTAATGTTGTTTTGCTAATTTGCTTATGGTTCCTCACAACAGATTCATTTTCTGTAATCTGCTTGGAGCTAACTGGTATGACCTTGAGTTTTAGGAACCATCACAGGAGTTTTGAGTCCTACCCAATGCTTAGTTCAGGGGCTCACCATTGCTAGAATACTAGCTTAATATAGCCTTGCAGTCATAGAATCATAGAATGGTTTGGGTTGGAAAGGACCTTAAAATCATCCAGTTCCATTCCCTCTGCCATAAGCAGGGACAACTCACACTGAACCATGCCACCCAAGGCTTCGTCCAACCTGGCCTTGAACACTGCCAGGGATGGAGCACTCACAACCTCCCTGGCCAACCCATTCCAGTGCCTCACCACCCTCACAGGAAAGAATTTCTTCCTTAGATCCAGTCTAAACTTCCCCTGTGTAAGTTTGAACCCGTTACCCCTTGTCCTGTCACTGCAGTCCCTAATGAAGGGTCCCTCCCCAGCATCTTTGTAGACCCCTTTAGATACTGGAAGGCTTCTATGAGGTCTCCATGCAGCCTTCTCTTCTCCAGGCTGAACAGCCCCAACTTTCTCATCCTGTCTTCATACGGGAGGTGCTTCAGTCCCCTGATCCAGTTGGGTTAGAGCAGCTGAAAAAGCTACCACACCTCAGCTTCCAATTAGTAATTTTCAGATGAGATGCTATAAATGAACATGGAAGTGTTCCCTGTTCGTTCCAGCGTGAAGAGTAACAGGGACAGCATCTTCACTGAGGAGGCACCAAGTAGGACCTGAGGAACAATAAACCCACTGGTTTCTATGAAAAGAAGGTATCTAACCACAAATATAACTGTTCCTTTATGGTGCTCACGGGGAAGCTGAGGTGTCTGAAGCCACTGGTTTATAGAGAACTGATGGAGAATACCAGACATGCTGTGTTGGATATGTTGGAGATGTAAATCCATACCATGTAAATACTGTAAATGAACTGGAAAAAGCTTACCTGGGAATTAGCCACTACTCTGATTATTTGCAGTGAGCCACTGGAAGTGAAATGAACACAGTGTGAGCTTCGAAGAAAGGTTATATGGTACCTTACAGAAAAGCTCAGGCTGCAGTACTGGTATCTGTGGTTTGAACTGTTAATACCCCATTTAAAAGGCTGTTTCAATGCAGTGCAGTGTTCTGATTGTCTAAAGACATTCATCTGGTTACATTTGTTCAAAAATTGGCTGGAGTAACTTTGCCATGGCAAACTGTGTATCAGGCAGGGGTTGAACAGCCCTTTATCTGAAGTTTCTCTTAAAGCAGATGTCACATGCAGATAGCATGAACTGCTTCATTGTATAGTTCAACAGAAACATAAAGCAGGAGCAGTCAACAGAAACAAACTTAAACACGGGAGATTTAGGTTAGACATAAGGAAATTTTTCCCTGTGAGGGTGCTGAGGCGCTGGCACAGGGTGCCCAGAGAAGCTGTGGCTGCCCCATCCCTGGCAGTGTTCAAGGCCAGGTTGGACACAGGGGCTTGGAGCAAGCTGCTCCAGTGGAAGGGGTCCCTGTCTATGGCAGGGGTTGGAGCTGGATGAGTTTTAAGGCCTCTTTCAAACCATTCTATGATTCTACATTCAGCATTATATATTCATCATTCTATGATGGTGCACTGAAAACTGATCACTGGGTAGGGATCAAATAGGTAGCCCCAGTCTTGAGGAATGCAATATCATAGTCTGATCTTTGTTACCTCAGCAATGGCAAAGAAAAGAAGAGCACAGTATTACAGCAGTATATGGGTGGGAGAGAGGGCAGCCACTGGCACACACCAGCTTCATTATACCAAACATTCTAATGCTGCTGACAGTTGCTGAGCCTCAGATCCTAAATTTCTTTGGGAGAATTATCCCTACAGGTATGGAAAATAATATTTTAATTTATGACTTTTTTATTAATTTAAAAAGTTGAATAATTAAAACTAACTAAATGCTTTTAACAAAATCCATCGGCACATTAAAGGGAGAAACATTTACCTCAGTAGGAAAAGCATCTTAAAAGGCAATCATTCCCGTTCAACTAACCAGGATTACTGTAGGGAATTAGGATGACAGCTGCAGAAAGTAAAATGTGGGTGAGAATGTACTGAGACAGTAGTAGTAGATCAGGAGCTACTTCAAGTTTGGTTGATTTATATAGGGTTTCTGCTATGTGTGGGTTTGAAGACATTGCTGGAGCACAATAGGTACGGGCATGTAATGATACATTCCTAACACTGCTTTCCCTGAGCTCCGTAGCTCAGGCACTCTCTTAACCATGGTACCCATGTGCTCAATACTCCTTGATGAAATATACTTCATTTTTTCACTTCCATGATTTTTCTACTCACATTTTGCATTATATAGATGTTTAGCATCCATCTCCTCTGTGTTAACGATTTCCATAGTCTGGATTCATTTCAGCAAAAGAGAAGTCCTTCCTTGTGTTTCACACTTTGCATGTGGTAATTTCACGTGATAGTCTGTCATTCTTGTATCAATGATCTGAGTGGGGAAAGAAACACAAAAATACCAGTAAAAAGCCACCAAAATTGCCATGCCCACTTTATCTAAAAACACAGAAGGGAGCTGATCCACACACTGATTTGGATGTATAAACAGTACTGGGGTAAATCATCCTTTCTCTTCATCAGAGAGTGTAATGACAGGACAAGGCGTGATGGGTTCAAACTGAAACAGTGGCAGTTCAGACTGGATATAGGGAAGAAGTTCTTTACTGTGATGAGGGTGGTGAGGCACTGGCACAGGTTGCTCAAAGAAGTTGTGAATGTCTCATCCCTGGCAGTGTTCAAGGCCAGGTTGGGCAGAGCCGTGGGTGACATGGTTTAGTGTGATGTGTCCCTGCCCGTGGCAAGGCAGTTGTAACTGGGTGATCTTAAGCTCCTTTCCAACCCAAACCATCCATGATTCTATGATTCTGTGATATCAGCCTGCACCTCTCCTTGTGAACCTGAGGCACCAGAAGAAGAATACTAAAGGGCTACATACAATGGAATTACTGTCTGTAAACAACTGATAAGGCTGTTTCCTGAAGACACAGAGTTTTCTACCCCAGCTTAAAGGTGCATGTCTGAATTTGCACACTGTACTCATTGGATAACCTGGGCCAGCCAATTTCCCAGTGCTGTTGCATAAATGGGAGCTAGACCATAGGTGCGACTAATGTTTGCTAGTGGTATAAAGGCAGCAGGTAATACCAGTGCAGAAGGGGAAGAAAAAAGTGATCCTGAGAACAGCAAAGACATGAAATGTAGTATTAAACATCATCCATTTGGGGATGAATATTGAAGAAAATGATCCTACTATCATATAATTAACCCATATTATCAGAGACAGCAAGAGGGATATGAGCCAAGGATTAGGATGCCGAGTAGCGGAGTTCCAATCCTGGCTCTGCAAAAGGCTTGATGTATTATGCCCTTAGGTAAAATGTCTTACCTTCTCTCTTACTGCTTCTCTTTCTGTATTAACAGGATAATAATATTTAGATGAGCTTTGCAAGGACTAATTAGTTAATGATTATAAAATGCTTGAATATGTAAAGTGCAATGCAAGTGCTAGGGATTATCATGATCTTCGAAATAATGAAGAATGTTTATTAGTTAGTTACTGTGATTATTTCTTTTAAACCTTTTTATTGCTAAGTGTATAAGAGGCTGTCATCCATAAAGTAGGTTTTACAAAGGGATTTAAATGTGAGGGGGTGGAGGAATGGTTAGGAGGCACAGATACAGTTTTAACACTGCATGCATGCCAGGTCCCAACTTAATATGCCAGTTGGCAGTCCAGGCTGGAGAACAGTGAACAGCAGCATCTGTAGTTTCCAGTCTGTGTTTTGGCACTTCTATGACCTTGTACTGCCTGCTTGTTGGATACAAGTGCTCTTTAAGTTTTCAGTGCTCTACATACTGCTCCTCTGCAATCAGTTAAGGGCTCCCTCTGGGCCCCCATAATAGGAGCACAGAGGGATGACAAGATAAACATGTTGGATCCAGGCTATGAAGCCCATGTCACTTTGTGAGCTGGGAAGGCATGCACATCAGAAGGTTCTAGAATCACAGAACACTGTGTGGGGAGGGATCTTGAGGACCATCTGGTCCAACCTTTCTAGGCAAAGCATGGCCTAGACTAGATGTCACAGCACTCTGTCCAGCCAAATCTTTCAGGTGTCCAGCATTGAGGTATCCACCACTTCTCTGGGGAGATTATTCCAATGATTGGTTGTTCTCACTGAGAAAAATTTTCCTTTAGTGTCCAACAGGAATCTGCCTGGGAATAGCTTGTGCCCATCACCCCTTGTCCTTTCCAGGTGATTCATTGTAAAGTGAGAGTCTCCATCTTCTTTATAGCCACCCTTTAAGTACTGGAACATGGTGATAAGGTCTCCCCTGAGCCTTCCCTTCTCCAGGCTGAAAATCTGAGCTCTCTCAGCCTCTCTTTGTATGAGATAGTCCACTCCTGTAATGAACTTAGTAGCCCTGTGGTGAATCTTTTCAAGTACATCCATATCCATCCTTTCCTGGGGAGCACTGACCACAGCACTGCAGATATGCCTCACCAGGCCTGAGTATAGGGGAAGGATCACCTCCTTTCACCTGCTGCAAATACTTATGTGCTTAATGTAGCTCAGGAGGTTTTTGGTCTTCTTTAGTGCAATTAAATATTGCTGGCTCATGCACAAGGAGGATCCCAAAGTCCTTCTCTGCAAGGCTGCTTTGCAGTCTGTCATCCCCCACCTCATGCTGATTGATGTATGGGGTTATTCCTCCCCAGATGCAGGACCACGGACACAGAAATCCTGAACTGTAAACAAAAGGGTGCCCTCATTTTCAAGACTGTGTAGGTTTAATTTGGGTTTGGTAAGTAAAATAACATAAGATCATGTCATAATTCAGGCTTGAAGGGGCCTCAACAGATCTGCAGTTCAGCCTCCTGCTGAAAGCCTGATGCTTCTACCCCTGAGTGCAATCCATTTTTGCATTGCATCCCTGTCATTAGTTTTCTGCTGTCATGATTTAATCCCATCTGGCAACTAAGGACCACATACAAGTTGCCTTGGGCGACATGGTGTAGTGTGAGGTGTCCCTGTCCATGTCAGGGGTTGGAACTGGATGATCTTAAGGTCCTTTCCAACCCAAACCATTTTGTGATTCTATGATCCTATGTCTGGGCAAGGGACACTTTGAATTTGAAAACCGACTTTCAGGATGCTTAGCCAAAACTCCTGTATTATGGTTATCTTTGCTGGGCCCTTTAGCTGGAGGACATAAATGCAGGAGTGCCAGAATGAGCTGGCACAGCACGGCACTGAGTAGGTTTATACTCACCAGCCCAGGATCTCTGCAGCCGTTATAGACGTGTTCTACATTTCCTCTAATATCCTAATCCTTCTAGAGCACTTTGCTATCAACCCCCTTAAAAGTATGTTAATACTTAACCTGTAAAAGCTCTGCTTATCTTCCTCCTGCCCTCCCACCATCCCGAATAGAAAACTGCTGACAAGTCCCAGGATGAGATAAACTTGCTCGTGAGGGTGAGGAAGAAGGAAAGAAACTTAAGCTGACAGCCTTGATCTCCTCCTGCCATCCTTATCCTCCAGACAGCCCCTCAGATCTCCAGCACAAGCTGCATGTGGAACAACATTTACATGACAGCGTTTGCACTGCTGAATCCTTCCCATTAGCTTCTCAGGGAGGAAACTGGATTTACTTCCACTTCTCTGAACTTCTGTTCTGGCAGTGCAGCACAGCCCTCTGCTCTCCTGCACACCCTGTCAGATAGTGACAGCATGATCTACAGGCAGCTTCCGAGAGGGAGACTAAGCTTATAAGTGCCTTAAAATTTCACATGGAGATGAGTTTTCCATTGTAATAAGAGCTGACGATACCTTTTTTATAATCAAAATGCAAACTCCTGAGCTCAGTGCTCAGGAGCACAATTGAGAGTGACAGAATTCATTACACAACGGAGACAGATGGAGTACTTTAAAAAGAACTATATATCAAGAATGGAGGTCTGCGAGTGTGTAGATAGTGGGCAAAAAACCTTAAAACCTTCAATCCCCTCCATGCTGCTGGAAATTACCAATCTTCTTATCTTGGCAAAACCTTATTATGCAAATAGTTGTCAAGTGGAACACGCAAATTGGCAAAATTGCTTTATTGTAGCACTTTTTACACTCCCTCCAAGGAAAGTCTGGTTTGCTCCTGTGATAAGTAAATGATTGATTACTCTTGCTGTTTCAGAATAGCAGAGTGAAAAATGATGTAGTAATAGCATCAGTGGCACAGGCTCCATTTCAGCAGTGGGGTGCTACCAACTTTCGAGTGTGCCACTTAAAAGTGGCTCTTAGCTTAATGCTTCTGGAAGCATGAAGGTAAGTGGGTAGGCATAGATTTTTTCAGACACCAAACGATTCCTTCCTTTTGCTTTCACTATTATGGACTTGGTTGTTTTCCAACAAGATATGGAACTTGCCATCACTTCTTCCCTGCCCAAGGCACTAGACTTAGGTATTTTATTCCTCTCAACAGTTTCCTCTGTATTGCGGCTTTGAATACTTTCAGTATTTTCAGTCTTTCAGTTGTGGGCTCAGTGATGAAATGTGTCCATTGCCTCAACATGGAAAGTGTTATTGCCTTGGATTTTCTCTGGAGAAAATAAGAATTGGAAAGAGCTAATGGAGCAGAACTGCATACTGCTGCTGTTCAGATGTATCCATCTTTGGATGTGTACATTCAGATGTATACATCTTTCAGATGTCTCTTCAGATCCATTGCTTCTCTCCAGAGATGACTGAAACTGGCTGTTGAATCACAAGCCAGATATTGAGAGGTACACTACAGTCAGACTTCTTGGCAGTGGCCTAGTAGTGAATAATAAACAGCATCAGAGAGGAACCAAATGTAACATAAAACTACCTGAAATGGTCACTGCATTATTGAAGTTATTCTGTGAGTATCATAAAATCACAGATTGGTTTGGGTTGGAAAGGGCCTTAAAGCTCATTCAGTTCCAGCCCCTGCCACAGACAGGGACCCCTTCCACTGGAGCAGCTTGCTCCAAGCCCCTGTGTCTAACCTGGCCTTGATCACTGCCAGGGATGGGGCAGCCACAGCTTCTCTGGGCACCCTGTGCCAGCGCCTCAGCACCCTCACAGTAAAGAACTTCTTCCACATATCTAATCTAAATCCACCCTGTCCCTACAGGCCCTTGTCCCAAGCACCTCTCCAGGTTTTCTGTAGCCCCTTTAGGCACTGGAGCTGCTCTAAGGTTTCCCCTTAAGGAGCCTTCTCTTGTCCAGGCTGACCCAAGCCCAGCTCTCTCAGCCTGGCTCCAGAGCAGAGCTGCTCCAGCCCTCACAGCATCTTCATGGCCTCCTCTGGACTCACTACAACAGGCCTTCTCATAATTGAGGCCTCATAGCTGGGTGCAATACTGCAGGTGAGGTACAGTGGTGATACAGACTCAGGTAGATTCCAGCTGCCTTCCAGAGCAGCAAGGATTCCTGGTGGTGTTGATAGCAACCTGTAGTGCAAATCACTGTTGAAGGTTTGCAGCCAGCCCAGAAGCAAATAGATACCTTCTTGGCTTCAAGGAATTACTGAACAGGGTGGGGGATAAGTTAAAAAAGGGGCCTGTTTTTCTCCTTACATCCCACTTGAGTTGCTGTGGGTGACACTAAAATGAGTGAAAAGGAAATCACGCTATTCTTTCTAAGAGTGGGGAATGGAATAGCAACTAAAAAACATGCCCATGGGCTGACATTAAACCAGCTTTATGGAGAACAAACAATGACCATTCATCTCCTGACATGCCTTCTCAGGAAGAGAAATTCAGATTGCTTGCTTGTTCATCAAGTTGTTTGCAAGTTGCTATTGCTGATTTCCCCATCCATCTTTTTTTTCTACTCTCAAGAGGTGATAAAAGCAGAATAGTATCTGCTGGGCTGGACCAGCCTGGCAGCAAGAGTAAGGATTTGGGTCCTTGTAGAAGTCAATGGAGTTTTGTGTGGATGAAACACCCTCCCTGCTTGTGCACAGTTGTTCCTGAGATCAGTAGTTTTCCTTCAAAGGAAGTAGTGTGGCAATAGCTACCTTTACTGGAGAACTAATAAGTGCTTTCTGTCATGCTAATTCCTTGACAAATGAGTTCTGTTGTTTACACATAGAAACATGGAATCAACTAGGGTGGAAAAGACTTTTAAGATCATCAAGTCCAATCAGTTCCCCAGTACTGCCAAGGCCACTGCTAACCAAAGGCACTGAGGGACTTGTCTACACGGTTTGTGAACACTTGCAGGTATGGTGACTGCAGCCCTGCCCTGGGCAGCCTGTTCCAATGCCTGAGCACCCTTTGGAGAAGGAATTGTTCCTCATCTCTATCTAAACCTCCCCTAATGCAGCTTCAGGTTGTTTCCTCTTGTGCTATCACTTGTTACTCGGGAGAAGAGCCCAGCCACCTCCTCTCTCTATCCTCCTTTAGGTAGCTGTAGAGAGCTATAAGGTCCGCTCACATCTACATGGTTTTGGCATCTCTCCCCAGTGCAACACATCCTAACATTGTAGACAGCACCACTTAAGAAATAAATACACTTCACATTAATCTATCTAAATTGCATGTTTGTAGCTTACTTTATCTGAAATGTAATCTAAATATAAATAAATAGTCTTGTCTCAAATTACATACTTTATGAGTACATTTACATAGAATATATTTGCAGTTTTGGTAAGTCTAGTTGAAGATGTTGCAACTAATGTTCAGGACAAGTGCAGCATCTGAGCAATCCACATTTCTTCCACTTTGCACAAGCACACAAGCCTGCTTTCTCAAATGCTCTCTCCTTCCCTTCTTTGAGTTAAAGTGATGAAACCTATGCTTCGAAAACTCCACAGGATTTTGTAGACGACATTGATAATCCATCAGTTTTCATAACTAATTAGATGATCTTTCTCGTTGCTTATGTATCAGCTCAATTATTCGTCCATGGAGTCTCATAACTGTGTTTTGTAAAAGCATCTATTACCCTCAAGTGTTCAGGCTTAACTAGCAGACCAGACTCAGGAATTACACCATTTGTTCCAGTGGTTAACCAAGCTCACAAGCACTGTACCTTCTTTCTAATTAGAATGTGACTGATGTCTTGTTTCCATCTGCACACTCTTTCGAAGTCTTTTCCATCAAGTTGAAGAGTATTTTAATAGATGGCACTTTTTTTCCTGTCCCTGCAAATATTTTCAGATTATAACTTTCTGTCTGTCACTGAAAGGCAGTTTTAGAACCCTTAAATCACTTTACTGATCCATGTTGTGTTTTGTAGCATCCATTGTAGACTATGAGTACTATTTTAATACCAGTCTCCTCAATGTCATACACAGTCATGAAGTCTTCTTCCACTCTTAGTTGCAACAGAGCATGGTCAAGGTTTGCCTCAGACCTGTGGGCATAGGATTTGCCCAGTAGCTCATTCTGAGCCATTTATCTGCTTTGACTCTTAAGTCCTCTGCACTCTCTTAGTTATTAAAATATAGTTTCCCATTTCTAGGATATATATTCACCAATCCCAGATATTTGGGTTGACATTTATCTACATTGAAATGCCTTTGTTTGGAAGGTGTCTTAGTACACTTCAGATCACAGGTACAACAATCAGAAATGTAGGATCTAGTGGCTGTTGTATCAGCGAACATGTACACAGAGCAGATGCAAAACCAACTGTAGTCTATTTTTTCCCCTTTCCAACAACAATGCACAATCTACACATTTGTACACATATGTACGTATGTACTAGAGAACAAGCACATATCTGTACACACCCTTCCCTTTGTAAGGTGCTGTGTATTGTATATAAAATCACAGAATAGNCACAGCACAAACATTTGTACACATATGTACGTATGTACTAGAGAACAAGCACATATCTGTACACACCCTTCCCTTTGTAAGGTGCTGTGTATTGTATATAAAATCACAGAATAGTTTGGGTTGGAAGGGACCTTCAAAGGTCATCTAGTCCAATCCCCTAAAATGAGCAGGGACATCTTCAAATAGATCAGGTTGCCCAGAACCCCATCCAGCCTGGCCTTGAATGTCTCCAGGGATGGCAAATCCAGCATCTCTCTGGGCAACATGTGCCAGTGTTTTACCACTCTCATTGTAAAGAATTTTTTCCTTCCATCTAGCCTGAATATCCCCTCCTTTAGTTTAAAACCATGACCCCACATGCTAAAAAGTCTCTCCCCTTCTTTCTTATAGTCCCCTTTTAAGAACTGAAAGGCCAGAGTAAGCTCTCTCTTGTAGTCTTCCCTTCTCCAGGCTGAACAAGCCCAGCTCTCTCAGCCATTCCTCCCAGGAGAGGTGCTCCATCCCTCTGATCATCTTT
>NDXB01013658.1:0-17046 GCA_002631895.1 Agapornis roseicollis
CCACTGTCCATGTCAGTGACAAAGACGTTGAACAAGACCGGTCCCAACACCGATCCCTGAGGGCCACCACTCATCACTGGCCTCCAGCTGGACATCGAGCTGTTGACTGTAAATCTTCAAGTGGGACCATCCAGCCCATTCCTCATACACTGAGTGGTCCAACCATCAAATCTATGTCTCTCCAATTTAGAGACAAGGATGTCACGGGGAACAGTGTTAGATGCTTTGCATCTTTGCATGGTCTAACAAGTCCAGACAAATGACATGAGTTTTAATTCCTTTATCCACCAACACTATAACCCCATCACAGAAAGCCACAAAATCTGTCTGGCACAATTTGCCCTTAGTAAAGCCATTTTAGCTGTCACCAATTGCCTCCCTATTTTCCACATGCCTTAGTGTAGTTACGAGGAGGATCTGCTCCATGATCTTTCCAGGCACTGAGGTGAGACTGACTGGCCTGTAATTTCTTGGGTCTTCCTTTTTCAAAGTCAGGATTATGTTTCCCCTTTTCCAGTCACTTGGAACTTCAATGGACTGCCATAACTTCTCAAATATGATGGATAGCAGCTGAGCCACTTCATCCACCAGTCCCCTGAGGCCTTGTAGATGCATTTCATCAGATCCCATGTACTTGTGCACCTTCAAGCAATGCTACTGAGCTGTGGAAGATTCAGTTAACATGTAGCCTGTAATGTCCTTCCCAAGGACTGCCTCTGAATAGAGAAACAGGTAGCAGATGAAACAGATGCTCTACAAAGAAATTCTCAATCACTTGCTCATGTTGATGATTTGTGAAGGAAACTGCAGAAAACAAACAGCAAACCAATGAAAAGGGGGTAAAGCCTTCTACTGAATTGTAAATATGCATTGGAAAAATACATGATTTGAAAGTACTGTGCCAAGGCTCCTAACATCATAACATTTTAGCATGTTTGATTTTTGTCTGCAACAACTTCCATTCACAATAGAATAATCAACAACTGGCTCTGAATATGGAAAAGGTATTTTTTGCTGAGAATGTTTCTGCCAGAAGTAAGCTGAAAGCTATGGCTCCTTGTCCTGGGTTCAGCAGTAGCAGTCATTTTTCTCCTTAGTCGGTGGTGCAGTTCTGTGTTTCTGACTTTCAGCCTGGGAACAGCACTCATAACACTGATGGTTTTAGTTGTTACTCAGCAATGTTTACTCTGACCAAGGACTTTCTGAGTCTCATGATAGAGAAATTTTCCCTAGAAAAATGACTGCTACTGCTGAACCCAGGACACTCCTCTATGGAGAAAGTGAGGTTTACTAGTAAGTATTGAAATAGACATTAACAGCTGGTTAGCTGACTTTATACGAAGTCCTGGGACAAATTAACTAATCATACAAAATTATCTCATTTGCTAACCATAATGAGTAATGACTGAGGAGGTTGGAGTTGATGCATGTAAGGATTAGAAACCATGCTGAAAAGTCTCCAAACAGATAAAACCTCTGAACAAATTGTTGCTGTTTCATTTTAATAATAATAATAAAAAAAAAGCTATGAAAATACACTTGGTGATTCAAATTATGCAACAGTCTATGCACTAAGGGATGTATGGTAGTTTTTTAATTATAGGTTGTAATTATTCTATTATGATGTTAATCACAATTTAAGACATCCGAAGATACCAAAACATCTTAAAGACACGTAAGAGAATTTCTAGCATTAGTACTTACTGAAATCAATTCATTTCGCAATAATGTCTGTTTTATGCCACTTTCAATTAAAAGTTATAAATAAAAAGGTCATGTTTATTTGTGCTTAGTTATATTCCAGTATGTTTTCAAACTGCACAACTATAAAGATTCTAATCCTTCTATTGTCAGTGGGAGACTATATTCTGATGCCATTTCTAGGAGGCTGGGAACTAGAAATACTGGCGAAGGGTGACTGTGCCAGATCTCCTTATCTTGTCACACAGCAGGACATACCTGATTAGATTTTTAAGTGTGCAAGTTACCACTGTTCATAATTTTTTCTCTGTCTCACATAAGAAGAATTTAGTTGGCTGATTATGAGCAAAACTGGTATTATTTTTCAGACTTAAGGCAAAAGAAGTATTCTTTGAAATTCTGCATGTAAGAGAAAACTAAAGCAGCCACTTTATCTGCAGCAATACCTGGATCATTCTCCTTCAAATCAATATCCTTCTCAGGAAGACAAACCTTACAGCAAAAAGAAAAGATGGTATTTTTCTCCAGAAATAGCAGAGACCTGCCTGATCAATTCCAATAGCCAGTCCTGGCAGAAAAATAGCAAGTGGATCTCTCAGTGGACACAAAATTAAATAAATAATTTCTTAAAAATTGTGGAATTTTAACATTTTCTTTTCTTTCCCCTACACATATATACTCACACACTGACTTCAAAAGTATCACATAAAACTTTCAGTTTCATATAAATTTACAAAATTGATACATAGAATTTTACGTGGTTTAAAACAGGGCTTTCTGAGAACCCCTTCTGAAGAAGAAATGCTTCCACAGTCCAAGTAGTGTTTCATGGAAAACAGATCCTAGATTTCATAAGTGACTGAGGAAATGCTGCCCTGACATGATAACTGGATGCAGAATCTCTTCTCAGATCTCCACATTTTCCCAGTCTTTAAAAGGTGGTGATACTCCTCCTTTGCTAGTATGTGCTTTGAAGAGTCAGAGAAAAAAACACCACCTAGATACTATTGGTTGTCAGCTAAGTCCCTCATCGTATTTCAGAGTAAATTTAAAAAGAATTGAAAGCTGAATAAAACTACTCAATCTTTAAGAATTTCACAGGGAGAAGGGGAACTTCATTATAAACCAGACTCATGTGGTACATCAATCCTAACCTTTTTTTATGTGTTTGTCATAAGCCAGATAAAAAACATATGCAGAAACATCAGAGCTGTTTCAGTTTACCATGCCAATTTACATAGCTGACTGCCATCCAGAGGCAGCAACTTTGAAAAGTGCTTATAGTGACTATGTAGAGTCCATATGTTAATAACACAGCCAGGATTTTAAGACTCCTAGATCAGATTTTGTCTGAAAACCAACCAACCAACAACCAAATGAGCAAAACAAAACCAAAAACTCACTACCAGAGAAATTTTATAAAGGAAAATTACGTGTTTAGAATTACAGAATCATAGAATAGTTAGAGTTGGAAAGGACCTTAAGATCACCTAGTTCCAACCCCCCTGCCATAAGCAGGGACACCTCACACTAAACCATGCCACACAAGGCTTCATCCACCTGGCCTTGAACACAGCAGGGATGGAGCACTCACAACCTCCCTGGGCAACCCATTCCAGTGCCTCGCCACCCTAACAGGAAAGAATTTCTTCCTCAAATCCAATCTAAACCTCTCCTGTTTAAGTTTGAACCCATTACCACTTGTCCTGTCACTACAGTCCCTAATGAAGAGTCCCTCCCCAGCATTCCTGTAGGCCCCGTTCAGATACTGGAATGCTGCTAGGAGGTCTCCACGCAGCCTTCTCTTCCCCAGGCTGAACAGCCCAAACTTTCTCAGCCTGTCTTCATATGGGAGATGCTCCAGTCCCCTGATCATCCTCATGGCCTCCTCTGGACTTGTTCCAACAGCTCCATGTCCTTTTTATGTTGAGAACACCAGAACTGCACACAATACTCCAAGTGAGGTCTCACGAGAGCTGAGTAGAGGGGCAGGATCACCTCCTTGGACCTGCTGGTCACGCTCCTTTTGATGCAGCCCAGGATACGGTTAATGTCTATTTACTCTGAACTGCTGCAAAGTTAACATTTTCTGATTTGTATCTGAAAGTTAGTTCAGGTTAAACCGAGTAGTGAATCTGAATTGCATCAGATATTTCAAAAATCCTACTTCCATGTGCAGTTTTATTCTGAAATAAAATGTGCTGAAATAACTGTAGACAAAACATAGACTCGTTTTCAGATGTCATCGTAATCACCTACTCTGATCAGAAACAGTTCATGCTATGAGAACTGAGGTTTTGGCTACATCCAGATCTTGGCATGCATCTCTGCATGAATTTATACATCAAATAGAATTCCTGACTGATTTAGGAGCAGCAGAAAAACTACCCTGACCTGCAGCATATGTCTGGGCAAGGGCTGAGAAGAGTATTATCACAATCACACTGAACAGGCAGTCTACTGTGACTAGCAGGAGGAGACTGGCATTTGAAGATTATTGCTTCTTGACTGATTCACAAGAGGAGGAATATTCATGTGGTAAAAGATGCATTTTTTTTCCTGTGTTCTGCATCAACACAACTGAATTTTGGTTGTACAATAAGGCAAATGGTGTAAAATTATTGTGTATGGAAACAAATTTTAGCTAGCAAAGCTATACTAATAGCTTCTACAAAGAGTGGCATTCTAGTACACCTTGTGAAAGAACATTCAAAAAAGAATTTTATTGGATCTCTTCACCAAATTGATACATGTAATATTTTAAACCCTCTTTTATACTGAAAAATTAAGTTAAATATATAAGTTCACATTCTTATATAAATGAAAAGTAGTGTACCAAACACAACTTCAATGCTTTAATGAAAACCAAAGGTGTTACTTACGGTTAAATGATGGTAATATTTTAAATATTTGTACCATTCACTCAAGCTTTTCCTGAAGTCTCAGTAAGATGTCAAAAGTTCCCTAAATTTAAGCTGTGCTATACAACTATTATTTTAATGCTTGGACATTTGGTTTTCCTTAAAAACTGCTAGCTTTTTGAGTTCAGTGTGTAGTTGCATGAAAGCCTGACTAAATAAACAGAACCAAAGAGTGTGTTGTTTCACATCAGGCAAATTTATTAATGTGACTTGATACACTGAAACACCTAGCCGTTTGATAACAAATTCAGCAAAGAAATGCCCACTGAAAGGAGTACCAGCCATATGGCCATCCTACATGACACAGGCAGTTCCTCCTTGAACTATGTAGGTACTGGTCTTTCTTTTTCTTTTGGTAAGAGTGCTTTTTTTTGTTAAGTGTGTCAGGTAGCAACATCACATAAGGAAGAACCAGTGATTATGAAAAATACTGTGACAAGTGGGAAAAGCAGTTTGAAATGCAGGCAAATACTCTGATACAAACCTTTGAGATGAGCTGTTTTTGCTGACAGGGATGCAAACTCACTGAGATTTTTTGTGTACTTGGAGAAGCTTCCTCAGACAAAGTTTTGATAGGCTATCTTACACGTGTACTTAGATTGGAAATCCTATGTGTGATCTACATGCTGCTCAGCCAATACAAAGCATTACTTTATAAGATCTACTGGCCAGTACTTGTAGGTACCATGAAATTTCAGTTTTGTGACCTCTGTAAGGGTCATGTATTTCTGTTGTTTTTCAGAATCTAAAAAGAAGAGGGAAGGATGCAGTTTTAGGATTAATTAGAAATACAGGAAAAATTCAGCTGATTAATTAAACATAAAAGATATGTTGCTGTAAGGACAAGTAAATGCTCCACGTTCTGAGATTTGCTCTGTACTTCCAAAACCAAAACCCTACTTTTTTTATTTTCAGCAGGGATTGCTTATCTGCCCTCATGAACACGCATGTTGTTGATGCATGGATTTATCAGCTGCCTTCACAGTGTTCGCAAACTGCTCTCCAGTGGATCCCTATGAACTGCAAAATCCCACTCAGCCTTACTTCTGGAGCAACTCTGACAGAAATTGAAAGATTTTTGACTACACAATGGCATACCCTTTTTTTTTTTCCCCCTTTTTTTCTTTCTCCTCTCAGTAGCTCTGTTTTTTATTATAGGAGAGGGAGTGGCTCTCAAATAGTTTTAAATTTTGAACATTTTGACTCAGAGTCATTGTTTGCTTCTTGTATTTTAATGGCAGCCTGTGTGAACCACGGCTTTTGGCACTGGTTTTGGGGGCTAGTTCTGTTCTGTGGCAAGGACTGACAAGCACAAAGTTTAAACTGGCTTTTTCTTACATTCTGTCTTTGGGAAGCAGATCAAGAGCTCAGAATTTCATATGTACTTCTCAAGGCTTTATCTGAAGTAGGGTATCCCAGACAGTTCTGGCATCACGGGACTTTTCCCTTTGTGTATTTTAGAACTCATTTTTCTGGTACCCTGCACTGGGAGATGCAAGGAGAAAGAATAAGAATTTTCAAGGCAGTAATAGCTTCTACATCTCTGCTGTCTTTCGATCAGACTTATTAGTCCATACACAGGAAATTTTCATGTAAAGTTCTCACAGACAGAACAATCATACCAGAATTTAATTTTGCACAATACGTAACAAAAGATCTTGAAATCTCCAGTTGAGCTTCTCTAAACTTAGGCTTATTTAAAGCTATCAGGAAGGGTGAAAGAAATTATTTAACTTTCATCTTAATTTTGTACTTCTGGAATATGGAAAAAGAGTATGAGTGCACTGAAGTATTTTGAAGTAAATAGTACCTGAATCATATGCATAGGCATATTAAAATAAAACTCCAACAACTGCTTGACACTACTTAAAATTCTGTACCATTAAGCCTCAATAAAGGAAGCACTACTGAGGCTTATCTATGGAGCTTTTGTCACAACTGACCTACATGCTCAGCAAAGTATCACAAATTTGCAATCTTTTCAGCCCAGGTGACTTAAAAAGAACACTTCAGTCCCTCCTCAGTTCAGGTTTGGGGTACAGAAAGTCTTAAAAACTAAAATAGTCATATCTGAAACAGTGAATCTTTCCAATGCACAGCTCTTTACCACCCAGGAAAGACTGCAGTTGGATCCTTAATGGTGATCACCCACACACATAGTGCTGTCTCATTTTTCTCCAATTGAATTTTTAAAGGGAGCCTGAACTGTAACTCCAGGTAGAATCAATTTATTTGGGACAGATGCCCAGCAAACAAGGAAGCCACTGACAACTTACTGCATTATAAACCCTTCCTGATTAAACGTAGTTAGGGCTTTTTCGGTGGTTTATTCCCTATGGTAATTACACTGTCCCTCGTGGAACCCAACGCTGCCCTGTCACAGAGGCTCTGCACCGAGGCCCTCTGGCACCCCTGGTTTAAACGGAGATCCTTTCCTTTTGCTGCAGGACACCCGCTGTCGAGGTGCCGACGTTACCGGCTGGCAGGTACGTGAGAGCAGGCCCCAGGGGACGCGCCCGTTAACGGCCATGATGCGCGCACGGCCCCGCACCGCTCCCTCCCTGCCAACGGCACCGTGGGAGCTTCCGCCGGGAGTGCGGCGGCGCCGGCGGCTGGCCTGCGCGGGGCGGGGCGGGGCGGGGCGCTGCTCCCCGGTAGGCCCATCCAGCAGGCGCCGAATGGTGCCCGCCCAGAAACTCCTCCAGGGAGCAGTGGAGTGTGCCGCTAGAGCGCCTGCGCGCGTCAGTAGGTGCCGCGTGCTCGTCTCTGTGGCCAGGCCCGCCTCTCCGGCTGCGTGTGGCACCGACTGGAGCGGAGCGGAGCGGAGCGGCCGTAAGGGGTCCGCCATGATGAACAGCGGAGGAATTGGGGTGCCGCTGGGCTTCCCCCTGGGCCCCACGTCCGTCATTCAGGTCACGAACCTGTCCTCGGCGGTGACCAGTGAGCAGATGAGAACTCTCTTCGGCTTCCTGGGAGATATTGAGGAGCTGCGCCTCTACCCCCCGGAGTAAGTGGGGCCTGTGCCGGCCTCCGGAGAGACAGCGATTTGGAAGGAGGGAGAGAGGTGGTGGGGGATGGATACAGCAAAAAGTCCTGGGCGCCATTTTGAGTGCGGGCACCACAGCCTGCTGCAGGAGGGTGTGTGTCACGTGGTCCCACCGCTTTGTATAGCAGGAGCGGCAGGGAACGGGAGTTTCGCCCGTACCTAAGATGGCGGCTCCGCTAGAGGAAGAGAGGAGCCGCTGCAGTCGCGGAGTGGCGGGGCTTGTGTGCCGCAGCCGGCGGCCCGCGATGAGCTCGGCCTCTGTGGGGAGCCGGCACCGAGGCACAGCCGAAAGCCTGGCGAGAAGTGTGCCCGCGCCGCTTCCCGGCGCAACTCATGTTTAATCTTCTTTCCCAAAAAACCTCTTTCTGCGGCCCACCATTCTCTTCTGTCGAGCTGAGTGGAGGGAGGCGGGCGAGAGAGCCCCAGGCCCAATCCTCGTCCCTCTGGCCCAACCGGTGTGTGCCGGTGGGACAAACCAAGTCTTTTATTATTATTATTATTTATGTCAGTCCTCCTCCACATTCCTTCCCCCCTTCTCTTTACCCCTCCCCCCCTTTTTTTATTTTTCCCCTCGGCCTGTTCGAAGGCCTCTGTTATTCGAGAAAACGCCGCTCGAACAGAAGCCGGAATACCTGTTCACCGGGGGTCGGAACCTGCCCTGCCTTGAAATACCCCCGGCAAGAAGAGCAGAAAATTATAGTTAATAACGGACATTATACGTTTCTTCACACTGTGGCTATTCTTATGTCAGCCGCATGTGAAGGATGCGCGCTGATGGGGGATTCTGAGGTTCACAAAATAACTTATTTCTCCAAGCAGATGATGATCAACAGAAAGGGGAGGAAACAAAGATTTTTATTTTTTTCTTTTAAACGTTTGTTGTACTAGGAAGTGAGTCGCAAGCATGTTCTTTCAAAAACATCTTTTTCTTACGAAGATTAAATGGGAATAGCGGAGGGGGGGAGGCATTCGCATCCAAATACTTCAGTCTTAATACAAAGAAGATGTTTAGCTGAACAAAATACTGATTTTAAAAACTGACTTGCAGAAAATATTGAGATTTATAAATTTCTGTGTGTCACTACATTATATCTGTGTGGATTTAAATGATGACCATTCTGAAAATTTACATATGATTTAATATGTACATATAAAGTATAAGTAATAGGAATGTATTTATATAAAGATGGGCTTAAACCAGCCTTACTGAGTTTTAAACACTGCTTAATAGATATCTGGTGATTTTTTTTTTTACACAGTTTCTAGGGATTTACGTTGGTTTTATTCTACACTTGCTTCTTAATATATTTAAATTTTTTCCTGGCTGAATATATTTTTTGTTACAGATGGTGCTGTTATCTTGCACTTGAGTTATATAACAGACTTTAAGACAAATAGATAATTTGTTTACATGCAAATAATTCACATGCAAATAATATTTGTGCTTACGTATGAAATTTTGCCAATGTGCACACGCACATAAAATACTAAAATCCAGTTCCATAGTAGGCTTTGTAAAGGTTATAATTCTGTAAGCATCAGTTCTAAATTATTATTTTTTCAGAGATAAGGTGCACGTTTGTGATAACTTATTTCACTCTTGGTTTTATTTGTAGTTTTTATGTATAATTCTTAGAAATATTATTTTCATTGCCTAATGGCTATGGACATATGAACTGACTTTCAAATTGCTTCCTTGGAAAAATTATTTCCAATAGTGGCCTTCTTGTGAAACAGACATGTTTCCTGTTGACCCACTGAGAATGTATTTGAATACTGTTACAATAAATAAAAACTTTCATTGTCAAGTGCACGGGAAGCAAAGGTGTCTCAAGCAAAATATAGTAAAATAGTTGTCTACAGTTCGTTAAAATTATTTTCTGCCACTGTCTTTCCTTAAGTGTTTAATGATCTAAGGCCTAGATTTAAGAAAAAAAAAACCAACCCAATTTTCTATTAATTCGATTAAAAGGGAAATTTGTCTTTTTACGTTAGAATGAAAATCAACCAGAATATTGTGTCATCTGATCTTAGCTTTAAAATTGATTCTGTCAGACATCCAAACTTCCGATGTATTCTAGGGCATTAATTTTGTTAGCTTCATGGAACAGCAGAAACTCACTTTTCAATCTAGTTTCTAGATGGAAAACATAATTCAGTAAGTTGAATTAGTGAACTGTAGGTCTTATGGATATAGACAACTAACTGAAAAACATTAATATGCTTTTTAATGTTTAATTCATCCTGAGAAATAAGAGGAAGGTGACTTAGCAGCTTTCAGTAATTTGAGAGTGTGTGTGTTATCCAAGTTAAGTTGAAGCTTTCACTGAGATGGGAACTCCCTTTGCTATTCTTTGCATAGAAACACATCGTTAAAAAAAAATAAAGCAAATGATTCTTGTCTCAAGAATAATCAGGGATGTAGCATTAAAATGAGTGTGTCCTGAGTTCAGCAATAGCAGTCAATTTTTCTCCTTCTTAGTAGCTGGTACAGCTGTGTTTTGACTCAACTTGGGAACAAAACTTATAACAGGGATGTTTATAGTTACTGCTTGAATGTTTTGTTCTGATCAAGGACTTTGTGAGTCTCATGCTCTGCCAGGGAGGAGGGGAGGCTGGGAGGAAGCAGGGACAGGACACCTGACCCAAGCTACCCAAAGAGGTATTCCATACCATAGCTCGTCATGCCCAGGATGTAACTGGGAGCTATCCGGAAGGGCGAGTTCTCTCTGGGGTGTTGGAGGAGGGATTTGGTTGGTGGTTGGTGGGGTGTCGTGAGTTACCTGTCAGTGGTTGGTGAGATGCTGTATTCTTTTCCTTTGTTATTTCCTTTATCATTATTATTTTTTTTGGTGGTAGCAGTATTGATTTGTGTTATCCCTTAGTTACTAAACTGTTCTTATCTCAACCTGTGGGAGTTGCATTCTTTTGATTCTCCTCCCCATCCCTCTGGAAGCAGGGGAGGGCAAGAAAGGGGGGTTGAGTGAGTGAATGAGGTGCGTGGCTGGGTTTAAACCATGACAGAGTGTTACCCTAACTTTCTGAATAAATTAACCAATGAGCTGAAGGTGCTACATTATGTTGTGTTGAAATGCAACCTGTTCTCTCTTAATTAGAATCATAGAATAGTTAGGGTTGGAAGAGACCTTAAGATCATCTAGTTCCGACCCCCCTGCTGTAACCAGGGAAACCTCACACAAAACCGTGTCACCCAATGCTTCATCCAGTCTGGCCTTGAACACTGCCAGGGATGGAGCATTCACAACTTCTTGGGCAGCCCATTCCAGTGCCTCACCACCCTTGCATTAAAGAACTTCTTCCTTATATCCAATCTAAACTTACCCTGTTTAAGTTTTAAATTGTTACCCCTTGTCCTGTCACTACAGTCCCTAATGAAGAGTCCCTCCCCAGTCCAGGCCCCCTTCAGATACTGGAATTCTTAGATACACATTTTAGGTGTGATATATACTTTTCAGTAGCTCTACAATATTAGTATAACTACAGAAAAAAACTCTGGAGCAGTTTAAATAAATGTCACCTGTACTTCCTTGCAGTGTTTTTCTAAATTGTGTAAGGTTAACTTGTCTATATATCTTTCCTACTCCTTGTTTATTTTTGCTTCCTCATTGTATCTGTTTTCACAGAATTTTCCATCATAAAGTGTTTCTGCATGCCATGCAGGAGTTGGCTTGCTTGTATCTTAGGTGTTACCTTTCTGGTAAACAGAAACATACCAGTCTGTCTATTTCAGACTTAAGTTCTTGGTTCATTTATGCAATTAATATGATGAAATAATGTGTCTAAAAATTTTTAGCTTGTACTTAAATACTAAAATCTTACTAAATCCATACAACAACTTTGGGAGTACCTGCTTGGAACTTGAGGGACTACAGGATGGGTTGGACTAAACTTGAACTGCTTCTTGTACTTCCAGAAAGTTGCCAAGTGTTTCTGTTTCCGTTAGGGGATGGTTAGGTGAACCAGTTACTATAACTTATTTTCCATGAGTTACTGCTTTGCTAGAAGACAGATGGTCTTTTCAGATCAAAACTGCTGAAATTCCAGCAGTATCTTATTTATTGCATTTTCTCTTTGAAGATTTCACTGGACTTCCTTCATATGAAGAAATAAGCTGCTTAGGTAGAAGTTAACAGCCTTGACAAGGGAGTACATGTGTTAAGGCAAACTTCTTTGGTTTTGATCAAAATGACAGTGCTTATGTGTTTGACAGCTCTGTTGGTAAAGCAGATCAGATTTTTTTTTTCCAGCCAAATAGTGAGCTTCTTCTCACTACACTATGCCAGATTAAGGCAGATGCTAAAATTTGTAGTAATGTTGAACATGCTACTCTATGTTGTTTAGCAAGATTAAAGCAAATTAGCATTGTTAGTTTGGGATTTTAGCTTTTTTGTAATTTTCATTAAGGAGGAGGAGGTGCTTCTGTCAACGACATAGTAAAGTAAGCAAATCAGTAAATTTCAATACTCTTGAGTTTTAGCTACCTATTCCAGGAGCTCTAAACCCTGTTTTTTATTAAGGAGTAATGGTTAAAAATACAAACATAGAGTTATTGAATGTGACTAATTTTTTTTTCTTTTTATCTTGCAGCAACGCACCTCTTGCTTTTTCCTCCAAAGTATGTTATATTAAGTTTCGTGAAGCATCGAGTGTTGGTGTGGCCCAGCATCTAACTAACACGGTTTTTATTGACAGAGCTTTGATAGTTGTCCCCTGTGCAGAAGGTTGGTATTTTAGACATTTTCTGAAATGTTGTTCTTTGTCAAGTCTGCTAGTTGTTTTAAGCTTTCCATGTAAGGAGGTGGTGCTCTATTGGTGTTTTATTTCATTGCTTTTTAAAAAAGTCTTGAAACAAAATTTAAAATGGAACAGAGATATGGAATTATATAGATTTAATTGCAATTTGGTATTAAAAAGGTAGTTAAGTTAGGATAATTCAATTTATTACATATTTTGAGGGAAAAGAAGATAAATAATTTGCTTCAGTATGGTTTATGTTGGCAAGCTTATTCTCACACAGAGTTCTCACTGAAGTCAATGGAGCACTGAGAAGATTAGGCAGTTTCCTGGCACCAGTAAATTGCAGTCTAAATTTTAATGTATCACCTTTAATGTGTTTTGTTTTGGTTTTTTGTTTGATTGGGTTTTTTGTTTGTTTGTTTTGTGTGTGTTTTTGTGGTTGGTTGGTTTGTTTAGCTTTTTGTGGGGTTTTTTGTTGTTTTTTAATTTGTTTGCTTATTTCTGAGATCCTAATTACTTTTCATTTTTTTTAGACTGAATCCTGATTTTGTTTTGTAGACATGTAATATATGCATTTAGCCATTTTAGATTGCTCTAGTTTAAAATACGTAGTATTCATATTGACAGTTACTGTTTGAATATTAATGTTTACCTGCTCTTTCAGTTAAAAAAAAAAAATTGATTTTCCTATCTCGTTATTGTGGAAAATATTACTTTGTGAGCCACAAAAAGGTTTTCTTATGGTTGCTGGTACTCCTTTTTTGGTTTTAGCTCTCTTAAAACGTGCAGTGATCTGTACAGAATGCTTCTACCATAAAATGTTTTTAAAACTCTTAATAAAATAAAATGCTTGGTGATTACTAGATTTACGAGTGTTCCTTTAACTAGCTTTGAGGTCATATTTTTACAGGCATGTTGAATACAAGGTAATTTGTTTGTATAATGGCCCAGGTCAGAATACAGTTATATGAAGCATGGTACTATGGGAGGCATGTTGCTGGAGTTACGCAGGGCGCCATTGACTTCATTGGGATCATTGTGGAACTGAGCACCCTCTGTTTGGTTCTGGACTTTATGACTCTTCAGAGTAGAAACATTCCAGCTGGTGGAGTGAACCTAACTTCACTTTGAACGTGGTAGCTGTTTTGCCATGAGTGGCAGTGTTAAGAATGATTGGACCATAAACCATTTCTGGCCCATGGAAGTCCGGAAATACCTCCTATGAACATAACTTTTCTAACTGAAGGAGTTGGGGTTTGGTTCAATGAATACTGTTGACTTCTTGGAGTTTGTTAACAGTGGTCCCAGAGTACCATATTTTGGCAAGCCTGTCACATTATCTGGATAGTATGAGATTTGGTGTTGCTGTCATAATGGTCTGGGATGTTTCTAGCAAACTCTGACAAGTTTACAAGTAGACTGTCTTTAAGTACTTTCAGTAAAGGCTATATTAATCTGCAATATACTGTCTGTCTTGCTAGTCTTCTTAATAGGGGCATATGGCATGTATATTTGTCTTTGTGAAGCTTAGATTTTTTTAGTTGCTTTCATATCTTGTTTCGGGGGCTTTTTGGTTTTACTTTCTGAATTTGTTCTTAAACCACAGAGGATATTGCTGTATCCATTTGAAGCTCAGTAGAGGCTAATGGAACTGGGGTCATTATTATTAAAAAATTCTCCCTAAATAATTGACTACAAATTATTCAGGATCTTAGTTTTACATTTCATCGAAAAGACCATAACACTGAATTTATAAAGATATCTGAAGTATATATTGTGTGTGGTGTAAGTATGGCTTTGAAGAGCACAAAGTAAGATATTCTATTCACTATGTGTCATGTGATGAGTAATAGCCAGTGGAGTGCATCATGGGCTTTGAAAGTAGTGATGGCTGTATTCTACTAGGAGTTAAAATTATATCCTTGGCCAACGGTCCTAGTAATAAAACATTTCATGTGCCAAATTGAGCATAGGGAAAAGGGAACTCTGAAAACCTGGTTTTGAAACTCAGAATAAAATCTGAAATTTGAAGTGTGTTTAAACAGTGGTAAATCGAGGGAGCATGAGGTAGTCACTACACAATGAAAACAATGTTAATTTTGTGATATTTAATAATTTGGCAGAAATGCAATTGTGAATGAACTAACATTTTTAAGCTGTCAAATTACAACTTATGTGTGTGTGAATGGGTAGTTTTTTCTTTAAACATTATTCTTTGAGAACACAAAGGTTGAAAGATAAACAAAGATGCCACCCTAATCATTCTAAATTTTATGTCCACATTATCTGGTAGATGGATTTTGACTATTAATTTGGTTTTGTATGTTTTCTCTGTGTGATATTTGTGCATTATTAGATGACTAGACTGGCCAAGGCAGACCTGTTACACTTGCCTGAGTTAGGCATTGTTTGCCATGCCACTAAACCTGCCGCCAAGTGAAACCTTCATGGGGGAAATGAGATCGAAGTCTGGCCTGCTGAAGATGGACGCCCTGTCTCTGTTTTTATTTTATTTTGATTTCTTTCCTTTGTTTCTTTTTATTTTGATTTTGTCCCTTTTTCTTCTTTTTTTTTTTTCTTCTTTTGTTTTGTTTTTTTGTTCTGTTCTGTTAAATCTCTTTCCCTTGTACTTGTGAACTGGTACTTCAGTTCTGTAAAAATGGTGTTTTGTAAAGGGTTCACAGTGTTTCATTTTGAAGTTGACCTGAAGCTGCTTATGAATGGTGGATGATATACACAGAATTTAGAGCATGATTTATGTTGTGAATTACAGGTAAATTTGATTTGGAATATGTTTAAGCATCTGAATTCAACAGGGAAACACGTGTCAGGATCCAGGAACAGTGAAAAATTGTTCTACTATTCATTCTCTCATATGTTGTACTTCATGAGTTTATCTGGGGAAAGAGTAGTTAAAACTCATACTTCTGGAGAAATCAACTTTACGAAGTAGAGTCATGATCTTTCTCTGCTATTTTTCCCTTTAGCAGAGTAGTTTTAGGTTGCGCAGTCTGTTCAGAAGAAGGCTTACTGTTTATTACTAATATGAACAGTTAGTTCTGAAATTGAACTTTCATGAATATTGAATGCTATGAAATACTCATTTGCTTCTGATGAAACCTTGCTCCAGTGAGGTCAGTGGCAGTAAGATTTCATCCTTTTGTTTTTGTAATTTTCAGAAAAAACTGTTTACCACTCATAAGTACAAACGCAGCCTAAAGTTTTGGTTGGAATATGTTACGTGAGGCACATTGTCTTTCAACACTGTTATTTGTGGGAAGATTGAATCAGTTCTCTGTGTGTGTATGTATGTGTATATTGCACTTTGACATGCTACAGTGATGGTGATTTCAAGAAGAGCTTTTTTTTTTAAAAAAAAGAAAGATCGCAAAAGTGTCTTCTTGGTCATCTCACAATCTCACAAACCCTGGCAGTTCATGCTGGAGTGATTGAGAAAGTTCTTGTCCGTAAATGATGTTCTTGTAAAATGGAAGTGGCAGACCAGGTGGTGTGTCTAGTCCTCGGGCACAGCTCTTAGCCTGCTGCATAGGAATTGGTTGGTTTCACTCTGGTAATGCAGCAGGCTGTGCAGTGCAGCTGGAAAGAGCTTTGTTTAGTGATCTCTGTTGGATTTAGCTGTGGCAGTTGAGGTAATTGTCAATAGGTGTAATCTCTTTAATCACTGCTGCTAAATCCGATAAGGGTCATGAACTGAATCACACAGAAGTTATTTGTAAGTCTGCATTTTTCATTGATTTAAAATAGCAGGAAAATACCAATTTCTTTAATTACATTTAGAGTAGATTTGAACTGTGTTTTTAAAACAAACTATTTTAGAAGCAGTTTGGGGAGGGAGGAGGGAACTAGCCATGTAGTTTTGGTACAAAGAGTAGGAAATTAATTTCTTCAGAGCACTTGGAAGGGAATAAAAATACTATGATTAGTACTTGCTTAACACAGATACTGGTCAGTATTTAGCAAAATGGATTGCAGTATAGACAAGGATGACTAGGTCTCTTGAGCACTTAGATACAAAAAAATAACAATCATAACCAATATTTAGGACGGCTGTACATTTAGGAAGCGTAAGGTGTCTCTCAGCAATGCAGAGCTAATTTATATCTGCTTCCAGATTCCTGTGCAAATGAAGAATCAATAAATAAATCATCGTAGAAACCATATTTCCTAAACACAAGAACTTCCTGGAAACCTTTTTAAGGATGTCTAGATGTGGCGTATTTTTTTTTCTGTTTCTCTTATCAGAAAATAAATATCTTCACCTCATTTTTACTCAGCTTTTAAATACTGTGAATTTAAAACCAAAACAGTTATTCTTAAACTAAAATGTCCTAATTTGCTGTGTCATAACCCACGATTTGTTGTATCTTTGTGGACTTGTATTCCTTTATTATAAGTAAATTCATGGAGATAAAACTCCTGAATTTGAACCCTGTAACAAGTGAGGTTATTTGGCCTCACATAGGAATTTGTTGTGGGTTTGTTTTGTTGTTCTTTTTTTTTTTGAAACTGTGTAGAAAACAGGGAAGTATATTTGCAAGATAACTTCAGGTTGTTTTTTGTTTTTTTTTTTTTTTTCTCTCCAAAAAGCTTTGTTTTTCT
>NDXB01013658.1:30230-47931 GCA_002631895.1 Agapornis roseicollis
TGTGCTAAAAAAAAAAAAAAAAGATGGAGTATTGCACTTCCAAATAATGGCATATAGAAATGCAGTCTTCCAGACAAAGCTGTGAGCTAATCAGTTTTTTTGTTTGCCTTGATGACTGGAACATCAGTTGTCATTTTCCTTGCTCTTCTTTTTATGAACATGTATCATACTGCCTGTCTGAAAGAAGCTGACTTTTTCGGTTGTTCTTGCTTCTGGTTTTAGGATATTACTGTATTAACAATTTTTCAATTGAATGTCTACTGACATTACAGATGACTGAATTGTCTTGATTTTTGACCTTACATTTTCCTTTTGAGGGAATTTGTTTGGTGAAATTTTATTCCTGTTAGTTCATTTCTGTGTATTAATTGGTGTTGGATTTCCAAGCAGTTCCAGTATATCTGTGTGAGAGAACAATGTAGAATAAAGACTTGTGTCAATCAGCTGTCATTAATCATGTGGGGCTTGTTAATCTGCAGTCCATTTTATGTGGACGCACTTTTAGTAAAGAATGGGCTTACAGACTTCAGAGTTTGTCTCCTGACAATATGTAGAAAGTTTATGTATGTTTAACATAAGGTTAAGGTGAAGAGACATGTTCTCTCCAGGTGTAGTAACATTGCTCTGAAGATCACAGTTCGATTTGATTTTTGGCCTCCTCCAGTTTGGTTTTCAAATTTTTTTTAGCTATATAACATTTCCTTCATGCCGAACAGGGCTGGAAATGTGAAATACTGAATTATTTTCAACAGAGACACGTACTTTATCTTCAGCAGTTAATGTACACTAAAGAGTTGTAATTTTAATTGGAAGTTTAAGGATGAATTAATATATTTGTGTTTGGCTTTTCACAGGGACAAGAAAAGAGACAAAGAAAAGGTCAAGGAAAAAGAAAAAGTTAAAGAGAAAGAGAGAGACAGAGACAAGGAGAAAGACCGAGACAAAGACAGAGAACGCGATAAAGAGAGAAACAGGGAAAGAGAAAAAGAGCGAAACAAAGATCGGGAGCGAGTCAAAGACAAGGATAAGGACAGGGACAAGGATAAGGAGAAAGAGAAGGAGAAGGAAAAAGACAGGGAAGAGGTAGACCAGGACAAGGAAAAGGAAGATACTGAGAAAGAAGGAGAGAAGGACAGAGAGAAGATTAAGGACAAGGAGGGAGATAAGGACAAAGAGAGGGACAGAGAGAAAGAAAAAGATGGGGATAAGGAGAAAGAGAGAGATGATAAAAAGAAGAAAGAGAAGAGATCCAGAACACCCCCAAGAAGCTATAGTTCTTCAAGAAGATCTCGTAGCTCGAGCAGGTTTGTTTAAAATTTTCTTTCATGCCTTTCTTGACTTGTCAGTTCAATAAGGCACCATCCTAGTTTTCATATATTAGTATCACAGTGTCTTTTACTAATTTAATTTGTGTTACTTGTTTTGTAGATTTTCCTGTAAAGTAAAATCTATGGCAATGAGCTCTGTATGATGCCTGATAGAGCATAGTTTCTTATTGGGCTGATGGTGCTTGCCTTTCACACAACCATTTAGTGTAGTCCTTAAGGACAGTGAGTAGAATGATTCTTGTGCCATTTCTCTGCATTGAAGCCATCCAAAAGTTCTGATAAAGCAAAACCACACATAGTCTTTGTCCTGATGAAAAATTGAGTCACTGTTATGTAGTTCCTTGGTTTCTTACATACTGTACGGTGTTGATCCATACATCTTGTGAGCAGTTGGGTATTTGTCACTCTTCAGTTGGATGGCTGAACCAGCAGGAAGTGAGCATATCACTTGACTGGCTTGCTATTTGAAAGATTGGTGTCTCACTTGGAAGATAAGCATGTTGTTTCGCTGGTAGATGGCCAGGTGCAGGTGAAAATTAACATTCCTTAATGATTCTGATAGCAGACATGAAAACAATGTAGGTGGGGTTTTTGCCTCTGAGGGAAGCTGAACTGGGTGGAAGTCTGGATAAATTTAGTACAGCAAAAGGAGGCTGTGAGGTTGATACAAGCTCTGTAAGTGGACCAACTCATTCATAATCTGAAGTGTTGTGGCTAACTTAAGTTCAGAAGCTTTGGTGGAAAAAGTACTTTCTAAATACCTCAGGTACTGGGAGCTCAGTAATACCACACATCAAATTTAGATAAATTTTATTTGGTAACTTGAGAGAATAAAATGCTGGATGAAAAGTTCTACATACTATAATCATCTTAATGGACAAAAGCAGTTTCTCAAAACAGTTTTCAAAATTCAGGAGTGCATGGCTCTTACAAAGCAGTCCATGTTGGGTTTGAGATTGATGGGCAAAATATTGTGCTAACCATGAGCATTTGCAGCTTCCTGTTTTAATGCATTTTTAACATTATTTCATGGGTTGAAAACGTGCAGAGAGTAGAGGTATTTTTGCCAGCTTTGAAAACATAACATTTTCTGTCTATAGATCTCAGAAGTTTTCAGTTAGATAAGCGTAGAAAAGATTTAAGATTTTGACAATATGTAGCTTATATAAGAAACTTGATGGAAGACATAGTTCTTAATGTCAAACAGCAAGCATATGTAGCTGGATGCTGCCAAAAATTCATACTCTAGTTTGCAACAATAATGCAGTTTAAGAATCTTGTTATTTAGGAGAGCAAAGGATTCTAGTGAAAATCAGTGCATCTCTTCTAGTGGAATCACAGTGCAAAACTCTACCTTGATATGAAGGTTTTTTGGTTTGGGTTTGTTTTTTTTTAATAGAGATGTTACTAAACTGCGACAATGCTCTTTTGAATACATAGGATGAGAGAAACACTTCCTTTGACATGGGTTTGCTATTCTTTCTTTGGACGTAGCATTATCCTTACAGGATCAGTACTGAAACTAATACTCTTGAACATCTTCATCAGTGGAAAGTGCACCCTCAGCAAGTTTGCAGGCAATACAGAGCTGGGGGGAGAAGTTGGTTCACCAGAGCAATGTGCTGCCTTTCAGAGAAACACTGACAGGAAAAATGGACTGACGCATCTCAGTTTGAGCAAAGAAAAGTCCAGATCCTGCACCTGGGCAGACAGACTCTCACATCAGTACAGAATGGGGACCAACTGGACGGCTGGCTGGTAGAAAAGGTCCTGGGGATCCTGCCTAGGTCAGCAGTGTCCTGTTCTGCATTAGGCAGAGTGCTGTGAGCAGGGCAAGGAAGGTAATTCTTCCCGTCAGCACTGCAGAGGCCACATCTGAATCTTGCATCAGGTTCTGGGCTCTCCAGTACGAGAGACACAGATGTACTAGAGTTAAGTCCAGTGCTCATAAAGGACTTGGAACATCTGTTGTAGAAGGAGAGACTGTGGGAGCTGGAATTGTCTAATCTGGAGAAGAGAAGGCTGAGAGGACATTTTAACAGTGCATATGAGGACCTGCTGGGAGAGTGTGAAAAAGACGGACAGTGAGGACCAGTGAGAGGCTGAGAGGCAGTAGGCACATACTGACATACGGGAAATAAAGACTTACTTCCAGTGCTTGAGTTGTCTTGTTTTTTGGGTTAGGTTTCTTGTTTTGTTTTGTTTTGTTTTTTTTCCTAGGCAAACTGGACGCAGTTATGGTTAGAGATCGTAGAGTCTTTTTGAGAGACACTAAAAATCTGACTGGATGTGGCCCTGAGTAACCTGCTCTAGTTGACCCTCTTTTTTAGGTTGGTGGAGAGAGGTTTGACAAGTTGGTCTCCAGAGGGCTCTTCCAGCCTCAGTAATTCTGTTACTCTCTGAGAAATAATTGTAAATAGGTTTGATTAGAGTCCCAGTTAGCTTGCATTTGGGGATATCTGTTTACCTGGGTGACAGACATTGCCAAATTGAAATAGTAGTTGAAGTAGCATTTCAGCTGCCTTAGTTTACCAGTGCAGCACTGAGATGGGATTGCTAATCCTTTACTGGATGAGTGTAAAATACTGGCCAAATAGTCACCTTTTTGGAGAAGAGGTAAAGGTAGAGCTGGACAACCAGGACCTTCTGAGAACTAGGTGGCAACTGACCTTGCTTTATTGACACACAGCATGCAGGTACTAGAAACTAGATGGCTGTTTGTGATTCCTAGCTGAAGGAAGTGGCACAGACCAGAGGAAGAAATGACTTTTCCAACAAATGTGTACAAGGTAGCAGAGAAGGTAGTTATGAAATGCTCTGTTTATGACTAAGAGGCACAGAATCACTGTTACAGTATTCAAACTTGTTTTTTCTTAAGTTTTGCTGTGTTAGTATTTCTTAACATTGTTAAACAGGTGCACACACATCTTTGTGTAGACAAATGTGGTGGAGATAGGAACAAATACTGTAAGACAGCTAAAGCTCTTCAACTTGAAATATGAAAAGCAGAAACTGAAAATAAGGTTTCATGAATAAATTATTTCTGTCATGAACACAAATGCTAAGGCACTTAGTTACTCACAGATATGTGTGCTTTAGTTTATTTATCCCCACTAAATAAAAATGTACTCATTGTAGCCCAAGTGGGAACACTGTCAATGTAATGCATCAGTTTTAAGTATCCTTGTATTAAAAAAGGTGGTGATAAATGTGAAGCTGTTAAAAATGTAGTGTGTGTTAAATAGTGAGAAGCTGATTAGTAATTTTGTTATTTTCTCAGTGATTCTGAGGCCACTTTGTATTTTTGTTTACCAGAGATCAAGTCACTCTGGAAGAACTTGCTGAACAAAATAGTTCTGAATTTTTGTCTCATGCAGCTTGAGGAGGTCATGGTACATGGTATTGTCAATGTATCAATCCAGATAGTGATATGAGGCATATCTTAATAAATCCTTTTGTAATTTATTTAATAACTGTTGATTTCTTGGCATTTCTAAATGTTGAAGATATAAATACTCACACCTAGTGGTGTGAATTGTAAAAGCTGGTATGTGTAAGAATAGTATATCTTCAAGTTAATTTTTAACTGTTTTTCTTCGATGCATCTACACATCCGCTTTTCCTGCCTGAGGAAGAGGTGATAGGAAAAAATCACGTTACTTTGACAGAGACAGGTTCTATGTTTATGTTGAATGAAGCTTTACTGGATCAGGTTTTGCTTTATTTTAACATATATCTTGGTGTGTTTGCAACAAGTTATTTAATGTTATGTTCTATTCAAGATTGGACTCTATAATAACTTTGGCAAGCTCCATATATCACACATCTATAAAACAGCTGTTTAGTAAAATCCTGTAGCTCTTCACTGTCTTGCAGACATTATGTTTGCTGAGCAAGAGCTGCTAGGAAAACAATAGATAATGACTTCTTATTTTGATTTTTGGCAACATCTTGAGCTTCATTTTGCACAGTTTACTTCTAAACCAGTAGGAATACTAGCTGCTGTATTTAGGAATTAAATTTCAGTCAGGTTGAACTGAAATTACAGCAATCTTCAGGTTATAATGTTACATGCTGAGGTTTGAATTGCTAAAGTTAGGCCTTTTGTCTTAATGTGGCTCTTCATTCAGTTTGATTCTTTTCCTGACTGAAGAAACTCTTACGTAATACAGGATTAGTGAATTAAGTGTATTTCTATCGCTGTCATATGAGAATAAGCAAAAAAAACCCTAAAATCTGAAAGGTACAGCCTTTTCTTCCCACATCTGGCCTTCCCTTTCCCACCATCTGAAACATAAGATTTTTTTTTTTTTTCTTTCTACAATTCACTTACTGTTGTTAATAATAAAATGTTAAATTCAGGAATATTTACTTAATTTTTTTGTCTCAAATTATTTTAAGGGCTTTCGGTTTTCATCTGGTTCCTGATGTTATTATTTTTATTCTTATTTTTATTCTTTGATGATCTTGAATTTCTTGGTCCTGTAGAGGAAGGCGTAAAAGGAAGAGTAGAAGTCCCTCCAAGTCTCCTAAATCATCCAAAGCAACAAAAAGAAAGTCGTCACGAACTCCGTCTCCAAGAAGGTTGGTTTGATGTAAACGTAAAGATTAATGAGCAGCAACAAATCAAGAATCTTTAGCATTTTCATTGGTTAACTGCTTTTGCACTGACAGTCTCAGACTCTTTCATTTGGACAGTATGATGAATTTAAGCTTTGGTATGCTTTCACCTGGAGAGTTGCAGATCTGTCAACAATGCAGATTTGCTTCATATCTGTAAAAGGCCTTCGCTGGATAGAGGTGGATTTGGTTTTCTCTTTCCAAGTACCATGCATACTGAACACATGTATTCTTCAGCTCATATCAGTCAAAATATGCCCATGTCTTTACAAAAAGGGGGTTTGTTAATGATCTGAGGGTTTTTGTGAAAACCCATAGATAAAAATTTAGTTTGCAATTAAATGGCGTGAAGGTTGTTGCTGTTTGATCAAATTCGAATATGAGTAAAAATTTTCTTAAACAGAAGCAAGAAAGAAAAAAAGAGAGAGAGAGATACAAATAACGAAAGAAGAGAAAGAGAACGCTCCACCTCCAAGAAAAAAAGTAGTAAAGAAAAAGAGGGAAAGGAGAAATCTGACAAACGCACCAGTGGCCTGAAGGTAAGCTATGTATGACCAAGTAATAAGCAGAATGAAGAGGTGCTAGTGGAGCCGGTATTGAGATTTCCTTTTTTTCTTTCTTTTCCTCCTCCCTTTTTTCTCCTCTTTTCCTTATCAAATTATTACCATTTCTGTTTGGCTTTTGCCAGTGAAAATCTACAGTTGATTTGTTAGTGGGACAGTTTCATAGGTCTCCATTTTTGAACTTTACTTACTGGACACAGCAGCTTGTATGAGTAGGTTATGGAAACACTTTTAGTTTGTTTCTTGCTCCATATATTAGGACCTGGCTGACTGCCTATCTGTATGAGCAGGCAGGAAGCAGACTGTGTAACTAAGGATAAGTGTTGAGGGAAAGCTTGGCTGTCAAGCTGGAAAGATTGCTTTTTCAATAAACTTTCACTGTTCAGTTCAGCCTCTCCCTGGTGGCTTTGCCCTGGTGTGAGTGTTGGACTCCACAGGAGTAAAAAAGTTGAAGAGCTGGGGAAGAGTGGTGTGGAATTTTTCCTGCAAAAAAAAAGGAAGTGTGATTAAGGAAGGAAAAAAGGTGGTATGATTAAGGAAAGAAACATCTTCAGATCTTTTCAATCTTAGTACCTGAAAAGCAGCATGCCTTTAAGAGTGGTTTGTTGTACTCAGAATTATTCAACTGTTACAAACAGCTGATTTGGGTGACTCTGCCCACATGCTTAAGTGATTATCCACTAACTTTGTTAAAATGCACCAGGTATCTGCCACAAACTATGAAAGAAAAAAGCTTAATCCTATTTTATTTAGGAAATACGGTGAAATCTTCATTTCTGGAGCTGTTTCTAATAGATTATGCGATGCTACTTTGTTCTTAATATTGATTGTCAAGACAGATTATGGCATTGATTTCTTGGATGACTAGTTATGAGTGCCTGACTTCATCCAATTGAAAAGAAGCTGACACCTCTACTATAAAAATTGCCAAGACAAGATAGGAGTGTAAAAATTGAGCCAAAAATAACAAAAGGTGGCTGGAAGTCATAAAAGTCGTACCCTGTGATGTTAAGAATATGATTTTTTTGTAAAATAATTCTGTTTTTGGTAGGACAAAGATCACACTAAAGAGGATCAGCATTCGGAAACTGACAAGGAACTAGACAGCAGAGATACAGAAAGGACAGATGAAGTCAAACTACAACAGAATGGAAACTGTCAACCAAATGAAGAAAACCTCTCAATTAAAATGGAAGAGGTTTAAAGCAAAGAGTGAGCATCCGATTCAACTAAGGAATGAAGTCCAAAGCTTTTCATTTCCCAGAATGAGGAAGAAAATAAAGCAATCAACCTGATTGTGTTGATAGTACTAGTAGCTCTTTCAATTCTTGTGATAGCTTTGTTGTCTTCTTGCTGTAAAGCAAGAGAGCACGGACCAGTAGTTATACCATGAAAAGGCAGATGCCATCAAAACTATTCATCTCTGAAAATCCATGTATTCTCATGATGGCTGTACTTACTTGTGAAATGATTTATGTTAAGTTTTGCCATGAGCTGTTACAAATACATAGAAACTGAAAGATGTAAACATGTACTACCCAAAAGAAGCTGAAGATATGATTGAAGTTTGTTTAAAATTCTGCTTGTTGATGATTTTGTGTTGTTTTACCTTATGGGTTAAAAAAAATCTACAAAAAATTCAATGTGTACTGTTTGATGTGCTTGGAAATGGTGCATAATAAATATGCACACTTTTTTCTGTTGTAAATGACCCCAAAAGAAAGGGGGGTTTAAACATAAACACAGTTTTACAGGTCTTTTGTTAAATACCCACTGATCAGTACGTTTTTAGTTGCTTACTGCTTGAGATTCTTGGGGGTTATTATTTGAAAGAAGTTTTTACTAATATCCCTAAAATTAATATTTCTTTTAAAGTATTTGAGCAATGCATGTTACTTTTGTGTTTGTAAAAGGGGCACTGTTATGTTATAGATAATAGGTCAAATTAAGGAGTTATTTTGGGATTGTTTAGTTTTGTTGTTTTCTTTGTCCTCCCAGAAGTGAGCACTTCTGTATCATATTATCTGAATTACAGCTTTTGTTTTCAGCTGTACTGCAGCGTGTACAGCTGCAAATAGTGCAGGTGCCATTATGAAAATAAAATTTTATTATTTGTTTTTAAAAAAAAGTAGGAGCACAAGCAGATGCTTTAGTGCCTTCTTTAAAATGTGGTATTTTATAGAAACGTGTATGTGCTATTACTCATTTTTAGCTAAATCTTACATGATCTCTGTTGCTGTTTTGCCACCACCTTACTGTAGATAAGAATGCAAGTGGTTTGTCAGAATGGTTGCTGTATTCACTTGTTAAAATACTATTTTTTTTTTTTTAGAAGAGGTTTATAGATAAAAGCAAAGATGCAGTTTGGGGACCACCACTGTACAAAAGCAGTAGCTGAATACAAAGCATTTTCAGATCACCTGCATTAAAGACAGCCCTTTATAGACATTTAATCTACATTTGGATGGCCTTAATTAATTACTAATGACCTGTTCCTCATCTTCTCTTCTATCTGCTGGGTGAAACAGAAGGAATTGCATGTAAAGAAGAGGGCAAAATAATTTGGGGAGAAAATTCTAATTTCACAGGAGTTAAGTGATAGAGATTTTTTTTTTTTTTATTCTTTGGGGAGAAAGCACGAAAGAGAGAATGACAAAGCAGATATTTTTGTCAAGGTAAAACATGGCTTGTCTTCTCAGAGCTAACTTAATTGGTTACATGAGATTTCTTAAGAGTCATTCTTTTAAAACTTACTATTTTTAATACAACTTAATACAATCAAATTACTTAATTGCCTTACCTCTTAGGAAGAGTTATTGTTGAATACAATACAGTTGAAAAAAAAATGTAATAGCATATTAGCTACTTGGTTTCGATTTGATGTTTTCAACTGTGCATAGTGAGTTCTTCCAAAAAGAAGAACCATCCCATATTACAGGGAGTGAAAAATTTGCCCAGTTCCTATGGCAGTGAAACCCAGTTTGATTGTGAAGCTGCTTAATCACTCCTCATTTTCAGTAGGATTTAATGTTCTTGCCAGTGTGCACATTTAAGACTATAGAAAATGCTTTACTGTGTAAAGTATAGACAGTCATTTTTGTGCTATTGGCTGGTAAACAGCTTATTCTCATAAAAGAGTGACAAATCTGTATGCTTACAAGAAGACTATGAAGGAATGTGTCTTGCAACAACAGCTGTCTTATTTATGATGTGTAAGTAGTATAGAGCAAAGAGATTGTATACTTGTTATCTTTGGTACCATTTCACTAATAAAATCAAGTATTTTAGAGGGAAGTTTCTGCTAGTACATACTTATTAAAGGAATATATTTAGTTGATCTGGGTCACATTCATGCAGCTTCTTTAATCAGAAATGTCTATACCAGTGAAAATACAAATGTCTTATAGTATCTTTGAAAAGCTGGGTCTCTTCTTTGGGAGGAATTATAATTCTTGCAGTGTAACGTGTTTCAGCCGATACTAGCTTGGTTTCTTGAGTTTTGTTATCCTGAAATTGCATAGTCATTATAAATCAGTTGCAAAATATATAAAGGATTGTGTACAGTTAGCTAAGCAACGTTCCTTTGGAAATCAAGAGTTAACGATGGCAGTCATATTAACTGTCTTATCCCATGTATAAGTCCATGTGCACCACACTGTTACATTGCTTGTGAATTAATCATTCCCTTACAAAAAAGCCTTTGTTTTGTTTTTAAAGGCAAAACCCCAAAACAACCAACCACCGAACCCAGACATTGCCTCCCCAACTCAACTCATAATGCTGTATTTTCTGGGTTTGCTTTGTAAATATTGTGCAGATCTGTGGGGTAAAATTTTGTCTTATTTGTATTAGGTGTTTTGCAGTTCCCCCTTTCCTAAAAAAGCCACTAGTAGAAAACTACTGTTCTATAAAATGCCTGTTTCTGCAGAGGATTGATTGTTTCCAAACTGGTAGTGTAGCACAGTAATGAAGTCTCTGCTTGCTCCAGCAGGATTGTGTGCATCATCCATTAAACTTGGTCATACTCCACTGGAATTGCCTTCATTGTTAACTGGTTTGCATGCTGAGCTGCCATGGAAGATTGCTTGGTTTTGCACTTCATAAATGAGATTACATGGAGTGACGTTTTGAGAACAGTGTAGTTCATGATAGTTTTATTGGTTTAAATGTGATTTTATTTGAGTCTTTATTTGAAAATATGTCAGCTAATTGCTTAGAAAAGTGATTAGCCATTCTGCTAAGACCATGTAAAGCATGTATGTATAAGTTCCTGTTAGTGGCTACAGCTATTTCACAGCAGTGTTTCTGGGTAACGAATAGGCTTTTTTCATAGGATTTTGAGGGAAGAAGATAGAAGGCAACTGCTGATGACTGAAACAGGATTCCAAGCTCAAAGTAGAGGTGGCTGTGACTTAGATAAACTCATCAAAGTCAGCAGGTTTATGCAAATGAGAGGAATGAAATTTTGATTGCAAACATTTATTAGTATGATATGAAAGGAATATTGTTAGAACTAAGGGGAAAAAAAAGGCACTTCACTTAGAATCTAGAAACATGAAGAATACCTGAGATATCAGCGAGATGTAGGTTTTACCTACTCATTAGTAACATGCTCTCTTTTAATGGCAGTTTCAGATTGGTGCATCTGAACTAGCTTTGAATTTTCTGACTGATAGCAGCAACCTGTGCACAGCTTGGATTCTGAAATGAGCTATGGTCACTTGTGTTTCCTCTGCTGTAAAGAAGGTAAATTCCACAGCCTTTAGCATAGCTTGCATTGCTCACTAGTGGTTCCTGAGCCGGTTACATCTAAGGCAATACCTGAAATAACTGAAACTGCAAATGTTTGTCACATGGTAGCTTCTCTGTTGCCTTCAGCATGTACTGGTATTTTTGCAATAAGTTACTAGATCTGGGGATTTCTGTGGTTTTCTTTTGATCTGAAGAGGAGATAAGAAGCAAAGGCTGCTTTGTGTGATAGAATTTTATACTTCATACCTGCCCTTATTATTCTGTACATGTTTTCATTCGTGTATGGCTGTTGCAAACAGTAATGCCATAGTGATTGGTATGTATTTTCTAGGACTGAGTCATCTGCATCACTGTCTTCTTGTTGGTTTGTAATCAGACAGGGTTAGAGTTCATGTATTCTAATTTTGCTAGCCATTCACTTGGAAAAAAAAAAGAAAAAACAGACAAAAATGATCATGAATTTTGTAAATGTTAGTGTGAAAATTGCATTATAGCAGTAAACCAGCTAATTGTGAATTCTGAACAGTGACTTGCAAACTGGGGCATATTATGGGTACTGCCTGCCACTTAGTGTACTTATAGTTTTATAGTAATTGATTATTACCTTTGGTGTTACCATGATTTTAAAAGTGAGAATTTGACTTAGTGACACAAATTGCTGAGACCTGTAAATGGCTAAAGTAATGTAGTTACTTAGTTCAGAAAGATGTGGTTTTCTCACCAGAGGCTGGAGTGTGGGTAGTTGAAATTTGTAGATACCATTATTACCTGAAAAGAATCTAAAACTTAATTTTGTTTGCTAATGTATGTAAACAGAAAAAAAGTTTTGAGCCTGTACCTTAGGTTTATTTTTATATGTTGAAAACTGTAATTAAAATAATATTGAAAACTAAGGCACTGTATGAAAAGGTGTTTTGTTTTGTTTTTAATGTAAGATACACTTTCAGTCGTGTTTAAACTTTAAAGGATGTCTTTGCATGCAGTGTTTATTTTTACGTCAAGAATATTTCATTTGTAGAGGAGTCCTGTTGCAGGATCTGAGCACATTTGTTTGGGGATTTCTTCAATATTCTCTTCAATATGAAACAGCATAATATAGTTGTCTGTCAATCTGTGGAGGCAGCTACTTTCCACCTAGTTTGAGATACTCCTCCAATACTTCGATTCTGTATTGTTTAAGTAAATACTACAGTTGAGAAGCTATCTACAAACTTCAGCTTCCACAGTGTTTCCTGAAACTGAACTCTTACTATTCAAGAGGAAAAAAAACCTTTTTATTTAAATTGTCATCATAGTTTTATCATTGTTGAGCTTAATACAGGAGAACATGGACAGCAAAACTAAGGTTTTAGCTGTTTATATATTTTCTGGTATATTTCAGCTTAAATTTCTTAAATTTTTCTATGTTAATCTAATGCCAAAGACACAATACTTGAGATTTTTCATGTATGAATTATGTTCCATGGTAAACATGTTAATGAAATTAATCTTCAATTGAAAATGTTGCATGTGTCTTTTTTGAAATGAAAGACTTATCAGCAGTGGTAAAAGAATGATTGCAGCTTCGTTTCTTAGTCCTTCATGCTGTTAATAAGGCTGCCAGTAAAGTAGCTTTCTTGTGAGCTGTTGCTCTACTCAGTAAAACCTTTCTTAGTGCAAAGGTTTGGAACTGCTGCTGCACTGATGAGTAGATCATGGGCCACTTAGAAATTACTACTGCATAAATACATAATTTTCATAGTAATGAACAGAATGAGTGATCTGCTCTGGAAACATCAAGAGAGTAACTTGACTTACACAATTCATATAGTCTATCAGTATATCTCCTGCTATTTTTCCCACTGATGCAGGAGCCTATGATTTGTCACACAAAGCACCTATCACAGTCTGTGCTCAGGTATGCCTCAAGAACCTAAGCAGTACAGCAGCAAAAATACTGTTTCCCTTCTCTAAGTTTGTTATTTCTGGTAATAAAGTAGGTCTTTCAAGTTTAAGAAACATTATGGAGCAAATGGAACAAATCTAGTTTATTTTTGCGTTAGTGAAGCAACTATGAAATGGTACAAGTAAAGAAGATTCAAATGCTATTATGTTGTTGCTGTTTTTGTAAAAAATGCCCCAAAGTTTTAATGGTGTCATAAAATCACTTAATTTGGGTGAGATACAGCAAATGGATGTGCAGCAATTCTACTTTCTTGGTTTAAATTTTTTTTATTTATTAGGCTGCATCTGCCACAGAGAGTCAAGTGCTTTGTAAGTAAGTCTGTCAGGACAGATATTGACAAGAATATTACATGAAAAGGGGTGAGGGGTTAGCTAACTAAATGTATCATCACTGTTTAGTTAAATTCCCTGGCCTAGCAGGGGATTTTCTTCTCCAGAGAAAACTCCCATAGTTCCACGAGGGAAGTTTGTCTTTCAAACAGGAAGTTAGTAAGTGTGGCCGCATAAAGTATTTATCAGTTGGGGGTTTTTTTGCCTTCTTTTTAAAGCAGGATCAGGAGTTCATGGCAGAGCTTCTGTAATGGGACTTGTGGCTGGCTTAACTCCTACTGATCAGGTGATTTAGTCAGCACATCTTCAGTCTAGATAACTGCATTTTACCATGCTGCTCCTCTGAATGTGAAAGGAGTTAAAAACACATCTGAGAAATACATTGAGATGCCTTGGCAGTGATTCAAAATCATACATGACCTATTTATCATATATGCTACCTAATCTCATTAAGTCATTAAAAATTCGCTTTAGAGGAGGGGATGGAAAATGGACTAAAGAAGTGTCAGTCTTAAAATCAAACTTTCTTGTGTAAATGGCTTGGTTTGCCTACTTGTTTTAAGACAACAGGCAGACATAATTGTTGGTGCTAGACCTGTCTGAAATGCACTGCTTCAGTATCAGATGTGAGGAAGACTCTGTCTCCTGGTTTTCTCTTTAGAAATTTTGCCTTTCATTTTAACGGTAGAACCTAAAGAAAATGTTTAAATTTTACTTGAAGTAATATTTTAAAGGGTTGCTTCAGATTACTGGATTTAGAAGTTCAAAGCAGATGCGTTAGTCTACATGAAATGTGAACATTAAAAGAATATATAATCGTCTGGTTTTGTCAGGTTTGTCTTACTGTGATGAGGTAATGTTTTCCACAATTGCTCCTCTGCTTTGTTCAATTTTGTAGGGCTACTCATCTTTAGACTTCTTTAATAACTCTTCTGAACTGTTAAAATACTTCTCTTTCTATGAGCATGGCATTTTCCTGACAAATATTCAACTTCTGCATCCTGGTTATCCTGTAGGGTCTCATCAAGACTAGGTAAGGACTAGACTTGTCTGAACCATACTGTAAATCATACTAACCCATGTTACAGTTCAGCCTCAAACAAAATGATCAGTATTTCTAATGAACCATTAAATGGAATGAACATGTTATGAGACAGTAGATATTAACAAGGAACAAACACACTTTTTGGTTTGTTTTGGTGTACCCAGTTAAATTTTCCTCTGGCCAAAGGAGATTTGTGGTGGATAGGTTATTAAAGAGTTTATTGAGATGCAAAGAAGAGGGAAAGGCCTCACAGAAGATGTCAACTGGGTGTTCATGATGTTAATTGTAAGGTGTGTTACTTGATCTGTCCAAGTTTCATTTGTATCAGCAAGGGGATCCTCTGATGTAGTAAAGATCCTTATTACTGTGATATGCTTGTGCTGTTGCTTAATCTCCAAAGAGGATGGGAAGATGACAACTGTATGTTTATGATGTGAACTGGAGACTGCTTTATAGTGCTATTTCTCAGATAATGTGGGACATGCAGTGAGTCACTGAAATACTCTGTTCTTCCCTCTTCTAATTTAATAACAGGAGTTAGCAGTCTTGCTTTATTCAACTGGAGTGTGGCAATGCTGAATTTATTAGTTTAAAGTATACTTAAGAATGTTTTGATGGAAGAAAATGTTAGACCTGGATCATTGCATTGCACTGAATGCATTAGAAATAGGTATTTACCATGCTTTTATGGCTAGGTGGAAGATGGTAGCCAAGTGTTGCATAAGTTAATTAATTGTGATAAATCAGATTCCCTTTGATCACTTTTACCTGGGGTAATTTATAGTTGCAAGCACTATAAAACATAAAAGCCTGCTTCTTTTGTCTAAGAACTTTCTTCTGTCTGACATATAACTTTATATCAATAGTAGCTCGTAATTGCAATTGGCAAGAGTAGTATGTCTCTGTAGAAGTGATCATAGAATCATATTTCATGGCTTCTATGTCATCTATATATCTTCTATATAGATATCATATATATATCTTCATTCTATATATCTCTATATATCTGTCATCTATATGTCTTCTATATCTATGAGATAATTTTGCCTTTATGCTCTTTGTGGAGAGAAAGAGACATCTATAAAAAGCATAAAGGCAAAAATCAGTATTTTAAAGGCCATATCATTCTTCCAGATCATAGTTCTCAGGAGCTTTATAAAAGCAGTCAAATATCATTCCTGTCCCCTGCCTTCCTCAGGTTTAGAAGAACATAAAATGCTGAGTAACTATCCAAGCCTGCTGGTTCTGTTGTTGATTCATGTACTGACTTCCAGGCAAACACATAGAATATAAAATGCTTAACATGGGTGATGAAACGTCACTGGTGGTGATTATACAGTTAATTTAAGCCATGTAAACTGCTGCTGCCATGTGGTGCTTAGCTAATTGGAAGCTGTGACTTCTGGGCAGAGGAAGGGGTTTGGGTTTTGCGGTGGAGGGAGAGAGCTTTGTGAGATCCATTTTCTTTTTGTATTATGAAAGCATGAACTTGTGAGGTAATTTTGAGATGGAGTGAAAGATGAGATGTGTAGATCATGAGGGGTTAATGGCTGTACAGGTTGAAGAGGACTGCATATGTGGAACTGAGTTGGTTGAAATGTGAGACAGAGGAACAAAATCAGTTTGCAAGAGAGAGGTCTTGATGTTAGATGGGAACTTAGGCAGGATGCTGATTTGGAGCTTATACAGAAACTTGACTTCAACACTGTGATTTGATAAACTTTAACATCAGCTTTCCATGTCACCTGTGGTGGGGTTGCTTTTGGATCATTGTGCTACAGTTGATGATGTTCCCTTCTCAACACATCCTTTTTATTTTCTTTTTGATACGGTTCTGTGTATCACTTAGCAACACTTTCTAATTGCAGTCTGGGGTTTGTTGTAGCACTGCCTTGTCTTGTAAATGTTGCCCTTCGTTGGCATAGAGCACAGACTGGTTGTGTGTCCTGAGAGAGAAAGAACTCTCTAAGATTCAAGCCCTTTAAGGCTTGTTGAGGGAATTACAGTGGAGAAACAGAAATTTTTCAAGCCAGAATCTGTCCTGGAATTTTAAAAAATATAAGTGCAAAGTGTGGGAAGAGCGTTGTCTTTAAAAATAGCTGCTATGCGCACTGCAGCATGAAATTCAGTGCTGGAGCACCCCCGTTTGAGCTGTTGCAGTAATGCCTCAGATACTGTTTGAAATCCTGCACATTTAGACATAGTGTGTGCTACAGGCTTTGTTTCAAGCCTACTGCAAGGCACCACTATTTTTAGTACCTGACCACTGCTATGTTAATACCTAATGCAGTAGCAATCTGCTAAAATGCACTGGAATATGGTATACCTACTCATACATTAATATGTAATACTCGGTATATGGGTTACAGGGCCTTTTTTAGTAATATCTGAAATACGTTCATTTGGACTTTGAGGATATGCCCAGTTGATTACCTGGTGCTTTGGACCACCACAAAGAGACTGGGGCTGATGCATGCAACTAATTATCTGATGAAATTTGTTTGAACTGTTTGGGTTTTTTTTGTTGGTTTTTTTTTTTTGTTTGTTTGTTTTTGTTTTTTTTTTCAAGGGAAAGGTAATTTAAAATGTTTGGGAGCAGGAGAAAATGAACTATTCTGAATTTAGTCTATGACTGCAATGAGAGTTGTGCTAGCGCAGAAAAGAGATAGGAACTGTACAGTTGGATTCTGCTGACATGGCATTAGGCAGAGTACCATGGTGTTGATATGCAATACTGAGCCTCTCAGGCAGTGCAGTTGGTTTCAGGGCCAAGATACATTGGGAGTGCTGGAAGGACAGACATACAAGTGTAAGGGTATAAGGAAAAATAAACAGAGTATCTTTTGTTTTGTTCCTGGTGCTTGGAGTTGCGTCAGCTTGTTCTCTGCATCCAAACCTTCCCTTCTTGATGTTTTCCAATAGTCAACCAGTATTAAAAAGAATTCCTTAAAAAGAATGCCAAGCAACAAACCCAAATCAAAATACAACTGTTCTTGGAAGCTGAAAAAAATAGTGTTCTGTTAAGACTGCAACTGCTTCTCCAGTGTTGCTTCTGTTGTTTGTTGCAGGATAGCAGTAGAAAAGCTGGAAAAAACAGGGTTGCCGTGCACGGTCGAAGT